>JAJOOO010031835.1:0-15684 GCA_029582685.1 Solanum piurae
ATTTTGGGGGCCCCAACATCGGGTGAGACGGACCCTGCTCTGATAAATGTTAAATTAGGTCTTAGGCCTAACTCACACCCCAAAAGCTAGCTCAAAGGGAGGAGGATTGCCCAAGCCTTATAAGGAGTCCATCCATCTCATTAATCACCGATGTGGGACTTTTGTCATTCTTTAACAATAATAAGTATTTAAAAAAAAAGAGAGGGTTGTTAGTTGTAAGGGTATAAGTGAGCAAAAAGGTGGATGAAAGGGTAATTTTAGACCAAAAAGATGAGTAGAAGGGTATTTTTAGACCAAAAGATGGATGGAGGGTATTTTTAGAATAATTAAAACAAAAACAAAAAAGTTGAAAACATGAGTATATAGTTCCTGTACTTGCATCAGTTGTTATAATTATTATTTTAAGACAATTTTGTACGTATGTTTCTGTCGAGGTGAAATATCGCACGATCGATGAGACTACAAATAGCCAAAACAGATGCACATATGAAAATGAAATTTGTGAGTGAAATTGAACTGAGAAAGCTGTAGCCATTACAATTTACGGGGATAATACCAGGTTCATCTAAACCTAATTTACGCGATACATAACTTTATATGGTATGAAAAAAAACAACTTTTAAGTCATTCATTTTTACTCATCACATTTTGCTTATTTCTTTGGGAGGAAACACAAAGGTTATGGTGCATGTGAGAAAAAACAACATTGACAAGAGGTCCACAAATTGGCTTCACGTGATAATATGTTGTAAAAAATTACTGCTAGTAGTACTCTCTGATCTGCATTTTCTGCATGCATTTCAACCTCCATTAGTATATATAGTAAGTATATATTATGGACCCCTATAATATAATTTGATACGTCCTTTTAGTCCCTTCACCCACCCACGTAATTCCATCCCTACAAATACAATTGTTACTCTCTTAACTTTACTTGATGGGCTGGTTTTGTTGGTTTTAGATCAAACACAAGCTTTACATGTTTAATGTTGCACTTCCTCCTGCCTATGAAACATGTCATGAGATCAACTTGATTACTCTATTATTTGCCACTTCTACTTGTAGATGTTAACGTCACCCAATTTCTGAGTGATCGATGTTGACAACTTATATATAATATATATCCAAACTCTGGAAGGATCAATATTAATAAATTGCCTGCTGGTGGTACTTCACTTATGTAACTTCTTTGCACACTATATAAAAAGACAAGGACAGTACTCCGGTTCACTCTATCAATTTACGCAAGAATTTAACTTTTCACTCTGAGCTAAATTAATCAAGATGATCAAAATGACTAAAGTTATTCACTCAAATTTGAACATATTGTTAACTAGACGAATCATATTCTCGTGAACTAACTTAGTCACCGTAGGATAACAAAATTGTCTTTGTCCGGTAATAGATGTAATACCACTTGACATTCCGCTATAGCTAGATCAGTACACATATCCTATGTACATAAATTTCGTGACAGACAATAGACTATAAACCAAATATATGTAACTATAAATCATTCAGCGTACGAAATAATTTTATAATTACAACTAGCTAGATTATATACCTGTTTCATTATTTTTTTCCCAAGTAAAATGGACTGTCATCATCATGGACTATAGAGAAAAAAAATAAGATCTCTTATCATATCTCAATTAGCAGTCTCCTTTTTTGAATCTTGGCACCAAATTCATAACTAGCAATATGGTCAAATAAAGGAAATAGTGAAGTCCCAATATTCATACTTTTGACAGTTTGACTCCTTTAGAAGTTGAAATTTTAAAATAAAACTACAAAGTCAAACTTTTTTTAGGGGAGTTCCTCTATAATTGGAAGAAAACAATTAAGAAATTAAAGAAAAATCCATTATTAATTTGTTTTGTAGTAACATATCAATGGGAACAGAGGAAAAAGAGTTGAGAGTTGGAATGGATAGGTGATAATAAGTTGGAATGGATCTAAAAGTAATAAATGCAATCCAACGCATTCATCAAACAAGAGTTGACAGTTTAACATACATAAATTGATTGATACAGACTGGCTTCTATTACTTGTGTTTTTTCTTTTTTTGCTTTCCAATTTCTTTTTTTTTCCCCTTCATTTTATAATTCGTGCTAATCCGTAGCTAACAGGGATTATCGAATTGACATGAGGTTTTTGTTATTTAGATACAAAATTTCGTTCATCATTAATTTCTTATTTTCATTTCAAGTAGTAAATAAATGCTTAGACAGGGTTAGAGTCGCACAAAAAAGTGAGAGTTTCAAGAAGGGGTGAAAAAAATGTTTTAACGGTTGAAAGCTGCTTAAATAATATTGTGCATTTAACATCAATTAATTCTAAGCACCAAAACTATTTAAAACATTTTTGTATATTTTCTTTCATAGTTTCTTTTTTACGTTACATGTATTAGTTATGCAGGGTTTAGTTATACGTATATTAATTATGCCGGATTTAGTTATACATATATTAGTCATGCAGGGTTTAGCTATACATGTATTAGTTATGTAGATATTAGTTATGCAAGGTTTAGTTTTGTAGAGATTACAATATATTAGTTAGTCAATTTTTATTTCTTAATTTCAAAAGCTAGTAGTGAGCTAATATTTATTATAACCATTAAAATAACCAATTTTATAAATAATACATTAAAATTAAATAAATACCAATAGCTAAAAATAGCAAAGTAAATAACAAATAATTAAAAGTAATTAAGTAATTTTTATTCGATATGATTAAGTAATTAAGTAGTATGTAATTTAAATTAAACTAAATAATAGATAACTAAAAAATTGAAACTTGTATTTTAAGCAACAAAATAATTAAAACTTGTATTTTTAACTTAAAAAAACCATTAACAAGAATTTAAGCAATTATCAAGACAAAAAACTCAAAGAAAAAAATGGTAGTACACTATTTTATATGTATTAATTATTTGATTAGTTATAAATTTATATATATATAAGAGTAAATTAATAGGGGTGAATGTGTAATTTACCATTTTAATACATATATAACTTATTCCATCTTCTATCCCGCATAAATTATACATAGATTCCCTCATAAGTTATATAAGTATTAATTATGTAGGATTACAAAAAAGGCAATCAAACATCGTATAAAAATAATACATGAATAACTTTTATACAACATTTGAAAATCTGTCAACCAAACATTGTACAAAATTAATACTACATGAATAACTTTTATCCTATTTGCAAACCAAACATGGTATAAAATTAATACATGAATAACCAAGTTATCCATGTATTATCTTTGGCATTATCCAGCTACCAAACGACCTCTAAGTTTATCTTCACTCTCTCTTTATTTTTCTTCCACCATATCAATGTACGATGCACGTACTTCATGCTATTCAATAATTTGAATAACATGTTTATCACATGTTAATATGGTTTAGCTATTGCTAATTGCTAGCGTTAATTATTGACTCAACAAACAGCAAAACTTTTCAGACTTCGACTTCTGTTGGATTTTAGGTCTTTTTCTTCAAATAAAAATCACCTTAATTAAATGTATACAGTTAGGAAATTAGACTGAAATACACTACAAGGAATTAATAACTAATGAGAAATGTTATATGCTTACTTTATCCTAATTTATGTGATATATATATATATATATATATATATATATATAAATAAATAAAAATCAGTTCTAAAAAAACAATACCTTTATATGTTTAGCACTTCATGATTTAACTTTAAACTTTTCATTTTACCATTAATAAGATGACTTATAGACAAAAAAAATTAAATTATATATATATATGTTTCTTTAAGGGAAATTTTATACATAGTCACTAAAAAATAGTTTAATTATGCTTCATAGCTATAGTTTAATAATTACGATTCGTAGCTACATGTTATAGGGAAGAGAGTGGCGAGTGAGATTGGAAGAGGGAGGAGAGAGGCGAGCGAGAGAGGGCAGAGAAGTAAGTTTCGAATTATAATTAATGCAAACTATAATTATGTTACCTAATTAACTAGTACATTTCTCCTTTCTTTAATACCATAAATTTCAAAAAAAACTTTTATTTTTTAATTTTGTGTCAAATCAAACACATTCGTATAAATAAAATGGAGGGAAACTTTATACAATAAGGACATATGGAGTCATAACTCATACCTCCTTTACCTTAATTAATATATATTTTACGTGTATACTTCCTCTGTTTACTTTTACTTATCTAAATATAGCATATATATCAATTAGTAGCACTCTACTAAACTAATGTTAGATCAAAATAAAGAAAGATCTATTTTATTTTGACCTTATTGCGGCAAAAATTGACTTGTAGACGTCCCCTGCTGCCTGCTGGGACTTGGGAGAAAAAAGTAGAATGAAAAATGTATATATAATATAATACTTACCAAATATGTCAACAACGTACAGACTGAATTTACTTCCTAATTATTAAAAAAATGCTTTACGTATATATATAAATTATAATTATAATTATAACTATAAATTCAGAGGAGCCAGGATTATAAGTTTGGGGGTTCTAAATTTTAGGACAAAAGAGAAAAATATTGCAAAACGTGTTTTCTTTCCAACTTTTGTTGACAGTGAGGTTCACAACCCACGACTCTAGCGTGGAAAGTATTTCCACGACCCCTTCCTCACTACTGAATCATCAATTAGTTTTGTTAGGGATTCACGTGTTTATATACATATATATTTATTTAATTTTCTAATACAAATATATGATCTACAGAAAAGCTACTGAGTTTATTTGAACCCATGAACCCCACCTAAATTCGCTCCTGATTATAATATAGAGGGTGTTTACCTAGGTATTGTTAAACAAACATTTGAAAGGTGCATCTCTCCATAGCTGCCGGTCTTACACCCATACCAATACCATTCCTCATACTATAAAGTTTAAAAGTTATTTTCTTATATATATATACTTTCTTCTTTCCTCGTAGAAGAATGCATTTCAATTTTTTAAAAGCAATCAATTACTCATGCATGTTTGTATAAATAATTGCTTCTAATTGATTTTTAAATGATCTGAGCATGTAAAATCTTTTAACATCTCCATTCTATATATATAGTAGAAAAATATATGCCCAACCAAAAAGGTGCGTGTATATATATATATATGAAGTAGGGTGTCACCATGCTAATTAAAGCACCGGCAATACATATATAACACAAAACCGACCCACCTTCAGCTATCATTCTTCTGTCTCTCCGTAAAAAAAGGTTCATCGATGCTTATATTTGAGAAAAAACTCATTAATGTCCTTATATGTTAACTGAAATGACATAGATAAACTAAATTTTTAATGAATGACATAGATGAGACCTTTCTCTAAGTTCGATGATATATTTGATCCTTTCCCTTTAAAAAAAATAATTTAATTAATAAAGTAATCGAATCATAATTAACCATATGTAAAAAATGATTTTGCAAATTTAAAATTATTTTCAATTAATAAATAATAGCATGAATGAGTCTTTGCTAAAATGATAATGACATGAATCAAACTTTTAACAAAGGATATACATAAATTTTTTCTCAAATTCAATGAAATATTTGAATATTTTTCTTTTGTAATAGAAGAAATAATATGAAGACCTGGATATACTGTAGGGGGGGAGTAGGTAGCATAGGATTAGATCCAAAGAGCAATAGACTTAGATGAAAGAGGAGGGAAAATAATTGGAGGAATCCCAAAGAAGGTAAAGGTTGAGAACAAAAGGCAAAGAGCCAAAGGCAAATGGAAATGATTACATGAATGAAGTTAATGGACCCTATGTACCTTTGATTGATAAAATCTTCCCTTTACAAGTCTCTCCATTTTTATTTTTCAAAAAATTAATCTAAAAATTATTAGTATAAAATTTTAAATTAAAAAATAACCCATCAATATATAATTCATGTAATATTGATTAGAAATAGAAAAAATAAACAGTAAATTTGTCGGGTATCAAAAAATTTGACTCTTGGGATTGGACCCCACCTTTGGCCACCATTGGATTGAATTTATATAAAGAGCACCTCACGTGGGTCTGAACCAAAGGCTCTGTCCAACCACAATTAAAAGTATTTTCTCCAAAAATCGAAATCAAATTCAGCAATATATGTATAATTATTACTTTGATTATTTTGTAGGCATATTTGTCAAAAAGGCAAATTAAAAAAGTAGCCTCCAACAAAAGCAAATAATTTCCTTTTTCTCCTTTTGTTCAATATTTTTCTTGAATGTTTAAAGCTTATAATTCCCACTCATTATCGTTGATGCTTAAAGCTTTTCTCTCCCTCTTTCACCTCTTATCCGAACGAACACATGTTACACGTCAAATGCCTAAAGAAAATCCCATACAACTATCTACACTCGAAAGAGACATATTCATCCCAGCTAATACAAGTAGGAACTTAATTTTTTTTTTAAGATAAAAAGGGAACATTTTGTTTCATTTCATTCATTCAAAGAGAGAGAAAGAAACATAAACAGACCCACAAAGAATTAAATATAGTGTCTGTCACTATTTTCTCATAAAAAGAACTTGGCCTAGTGAGAAAAAAAAAAGAGAAGAGAAAGAAGGGGTTCATATTATTATTTTTAAGAGCGAGTTTTTAGTCATTACTACTTTGTGAACATGGATGGAGGAGGTGATGATCATCTCCACCAACACCACCCACACCATCACCAACACAATCACGGCCCTATCGCGACTTTTCCGTTCCAATTACTCGAGAAAAAAGAAGACGAAACTTGTTCCAGTTCATCCAACGCTGCAGCTGCTTATACTACTTCTCTTGCCATTTCAAACACAGATAATACTCATACAAACCCTATTAATACACCTCGATCAACAACTTCAACTCTTCAAATCTCAGCTTCTGGTGCCGATACATCTAAAAAGCCGCCTCCAAAACGAACCTCCACCAAAGACCGCCATACTAAGGTTTGTTGTATTTCTTCTGACTATCTCATCTAAAAGTTTAAATAGTCAAAATATCGAATTAATTACTTATTTATATTTTGTGTCGATAGGTTGATGGTCGTGGCAGACGTATCCGCATGCCTGCGCTTTGTGCGGCTAGGGTTTTTCAGCTCACACGCGAACTCGGTCATAAATCCGATGGTGAAACCATAGAGTGGCTACTTCAACAAGCGGAACCAGCAGTAATCGCCGCTACAGGAACCGGTACAATTCCAGCAAACTTCACGTCGCTTAATATTTCACTACGTAGCTCAGGCTCCAGCATGTCAGTACCTTCACAGCTACGATCTTCATATTTCAATCCGAATTTTTCGCTCTCACAACGACGAGGGCTATTTCCTCCAGGAATTGGATTGTCGACTGATACTTCAGCTACTACGTTGTTGAATTTTCAGTCGGCGAATTTAAGCCCTAATATGCAGTTACAAACAAAGCCTGAATTGCGTGACAATTCAATCGATTTAACGGAGTCGAGTCCGGCGGAGGATAATTTAAGTAGGAAACGAAGGTCAGATTTAGATTTGGAGCAGCAGCAGCAGCATCAACAACAACAACAACAGCAAATGGGAAGCTATTTGCTACAGTCGAGTACTGGTACGATGCCAACAAGCCATTCTTCAATTCCGGCTAATTTTTGGATGGTGACGAATCCGATTCCTAGTAACCAAGTTATGGGAGGCGATCCGATTTGGCCGTTTCAATCAGTAAGCAATTCTGGTGCAGCTGCTGCTTTATATAGAGGCACAATGCCAAGTGGATTGCAATTTATGAATTTTCCCACTCCAGTTGCGCTTTTGCCTAGTCAGCAACTAGGCGGCGGCAGTAGCCGTGGCGGCGGTAATAACGGATTGGGAGAAGGTCAATTAGGCATGTTTGCGGGACTAAATCCGTATAGAGGTGGTGGCGGTGTATCGGAATCTCAGGCGAGTGGGTCCCATTCGCATCACGGCGGTGGCACGGATGATCGGCACGATACAACGACCCATCATTCATAGCTATAGACTGCTGATTGATTGATCATCAAATTCATCCATTCTTTCCCTGTAAGTTTGGATGTTTAAAGAGGTTTGATTATTTGCTCTAAAATTCCTTATAGTTTTCTTCTTTCTTTTTTGTTGTTAAATTTGTTCTGAACATTCTTTTTTCTTTCGTCACCTTTTTTATCGTGTGATTAATTTGCCTTACCAGTTTGAAGAGGGCACAGTTTTAACAAAAGAAGGAGAATTTGATGAGTGATTTTGTCAAAATTTCTCTGAACTGTTTTTCCAATTATAGAGTAGTTTGCTATTCATCATCATTGATTGTTCTTTTTTATCTTTCTTCTAAAGTTACATGTACAAACATTATTACAGTAAGTTAATTTGTTCTGGATATTATGGATTATGTCATGTCATAACCATTTAACCCTTTGCTGACTTGCAAATTAACCTCTACAGTAGTAAAGATTTTTCACTTGTTTGAGTTCAAATTATGGAACTCCCAAGTCCCAATTAACCTTTGACGCGGGAAATCTCGATAGCTGATTGATTTGTTATATGAAATTTCACTATGTTGGTGAGAGTTCGATGCCCTACTTTATAATTTCTTTCTTTATCCCCAATTATTAGTACTATTTTTCAAGGAAAAAAAATTAATTTTGCTGTGCTCTTATCATAAAAAGATGAGTTTAATTTCTATTGACGGTACAAAATAATATTTTTCACACTATCGGACATATACAGAAGTAATTTTTTTTAAATTGAAAGAAGGGAGTATAAGGTGTTACCACAATTTATGATTTTGAGTCATGAAAATAAGTTATGTTCATTGATTGTGTAATATTAAATTGCATTATCAAGTCATATTAAAAGATGATATTATAAACATAATTGGTAACCTTAAAAAGTGGAGAGCAATCTTCTATAACAAATCAAGAAACACAATCTTTATAAACATATAGCGTAAACTCTTAAGAACTGAAATTAATAAGGTTTTACTTGATATGATAAGTTAAATACAATATTATATTTTTGCATTATTAATGTAACTTAACTAATAATAACAGTTAATTACTATATTTATCCGAGCATAAAATTAAAGCTTATTCTATTAAAAATTAATTGTAATTATCTATCTTAGCTTAATTAATTAAATATTTTTATATTATAAGTACAATATATAACTTAAACTTGCAAATGAATTGCTCTCTCTTTGTTTAAACAAAATATGAGATACTTTCCTTTTTAATCTATTTAAAAAGGAATGACCCATATTATTTTCTTGGTAACATTTTAATATTAACTTTCTACGCGATATCTTTCAGGCCACAAGTTTAAAAAATATTTATATATATTTAACATAACTTTATTATAGGACCACAAAATTATAAAAAAAAATTTATTTATTTTTAAAACTTCGTATCTAATCAAATTAGATTATTCTTTTTTAAACATCACCCTTGAATTCTCGACAAGGCCAATGACTTGAAGCCTGTAATTAACGCTAGTCGCTATGTATAGAATAGTCTTGCTAGCCATTTAATGTTGGAGAAGTATATGTGGCAAGAAATTTTGGTATTCCCATTAATTACTCTGCTTTCATAACAAACAACAAAAGTATGATTAAAGATTTTTTCTTTTCTAGTTTTAAAATTAGAAAAAAAATAAAAGTAAAAAGTAGTTTGAGAGATATGGCCGAGATTGGTGGGGGCCCATACCTTATCAGGTCCAGATGTTGGCTCAGGTGGTGAGGCCCACATGTTGGTCACCTCCTAAACCAATGTACGATTGGTATCACTGACAAACAGGTGGATCATTCTTTTTTTTATACTCCTTCCGTTTTAATTTGTTTGACATTAAACTTAAAAAAATAAATTAACTTTTTAAAATTAATAATCTTAAATTAAAGATATGTAGAATATATCAAAATATTCTTTAATAAGAATCATTCTATCTTATAGACAAAAAATGAAAGTGAATAAATAATACCAATAGTGAACATTGCTGGCCTGGCACCATAAAGATCGGTGGTGGGTTTAAATGACCCCACTGGACTTGGCCCACACCTCCAATGATCTGGACCGTTCATGCTTAAGTGGGCCCTCTGTTAATGGGCTCAGCTGAATGATTAGTTTGAGAGAAAATGCGTATTGAGTATTAAAGATGAGTTTCTTGCATCACCATGTTGTATCAATGTCTCCCATCATAAATCACAACACTTTACCCTCAAGCTTTTGTTCAAAAAATATAAGTAGATTAAAAAAAAGTATTCAGTATACAGTTTAAACATTTGCCTTCGGGTAGGCATTTTGTACGCACTAGGTAAACATCATATTAGGTAAGAACATGCAAATCAAGAAATGTAAATTGTTATTAAATATAATTATATAAATAAAGGGTAAGTAATATTTTTAACAAGTTGAGATTTTAGATGAGATGATCGTGCAATTTCACAGTTTTGATCAATAAGCAAGTTCTAAGTTGAAGAATATTCACTATTCAGTTAGTACCAAAAAGAAACTAAAGTTAAACTGTGTAAAAAAGTCTGGATAAAAAGTTGATATTCAAAGGGATAAAACACTAATATATCACATCCCATTCCATCATATGATCAGAGTCATTATATTGTGAATCTAATGAATACAGGAAATTGTACTGCGCTAGACTTTGTTGGACAACTACCCTCTCTACTTTCCTAAAAAGATTTGCTGCTTATAATCAATTTAAAGGTAACAATTACTTTTATCAAAACATAATAGTTGAATAAAGATGAATTTTAACTTATTTTAGTAGTTAGAGTAGAATTAATAACTAGTTTTTTTCGAATGATGATGGTCATACAAGCTCATATATTTATCTTGATTAATTTCACTAGATATCTCATATCTATTAATGATTGATATCTCAATGACTCATAACATCATAGGTACTCGGTAACTAGATCTGGCCACAATTTCCAAAACACCTAGTTTAAATTGCAGGGAACATAATTTTGTGTGAATCTCATGATATTTTAGTTTCTATCCAAAAAAATATACGGATTTTATTGCAATACTTTTGTAATTTTGGCAGAAGAAAAACTTTTTTTTAAAGTATAAATGGAAAAAAGTTTCCCTTGCAGCTACGTATTTCCTCTCGTACGTGCATATTCTATTGTTTCACAAAGGTCTGTGTATTATTTAATCAGTTGCCTTTTCAAATGTGAAATAAATGATAAAAGCCATAGTCCCTTCTTTTGGCTGTTGAATGAATCCAAAAGTATGTGGTGGACCTTGAAACCACTAAAGAGAGTTATAACAGTTGGCATCTTCAACCTTAACTTTTTAGGGGAAAAAAACTTATCTGTCATGGGGAAGACATTGTTGGAGAAAATTAAAAGTGTCAATATTTACCAATCTCTCTTTCTTACCAAGAACATGCAAAACTATATATGATTGGTTTATGTACTGATACTGCATGAAAAACATATACCGCGTTAGTTAAAACATCAAACTCAGTGTAATCCCACGGACATATGGGATCTGAAAAAGGTGGAATATATGTTGATCTGATCACAAATATTTACTATATCGTCTTAAACTCCACTTATTGATGTTTTTTCTCTTTGGCTTGAAGTGCTTCGATTGAACTCATGTGTTGTAACATACTCCCTCGTTTTAATTTTGTTTGGTTTTGAGTTGATATGGGATTTTTAAAAAGTAAAAAAAATACTTTTGATTAATCTGATGATCTTAAACATATCATGTACAATCAAATTGAAAAGGTACAAACTAAAACTTTCAATAATACAATAGTATAGATTGGCATTATAGCAAGTAGTCTAGCCTGTGAAAGGGGGCAAGAACTGGAAATTTTCAGTTAGGTGAAATTATATGTCTGTGGCTGTGAGGGGTAATAATTTGGTTTGTCACTGCTTCATAATAGGCTTAAGTCGGTCATCTAAAGTTGTCCGCATAATTTACTTAGACACTTCAACTTATTTCTGTGCCAATTGAACACTTTAATTGTTCAAAACTCATTCCTAATAGACACAAAATGTTGACATGACAAAAAACGTGTAGTTCACTTTCTTTGAGCGCGTTAAGTTATTAAAAAATAATATTTTTTCTTTTTTTCCACTTAACTTATGCACCTGAATTAATAAAAGGAAAAAAATTAATTAACAAAAAAAAAGGAGTAGTCGTCTTCTTCCCCATCCCTGCATCTATTATTTCACCATTTTCATCATTTTTCTTACAAACATGCGCACACCACACCCCACCCCCTCCACCTCTCTCTTTCTCTCACCCTCTGCCATTCTTCTTCTTATTTTCCTTTTTTTATGTTAATTTACGTCTCAAATATCTCGATGAAGCTCAATTTATTACATGAAAAAAATATGAATTGATTTTTTTTGGGTAAAAGTTTGTTATTATTTTTTTCCAATTCTAATAAATGGTTACTAACGAATAGAAGATGAAGACAATGAGTAAAAGATTTTCATGCTATCGAAATAAAAGAGAATGAGTATTTAGCTTGAGTGGATAGCAATGGTGTATTTTGTACTGCCGACGCCAACGAAAGAGAAGAAAGAGATAGAGCGATGATTTGTTGGCGTCGGCAGTTCCGACACCGGCTCCGGTGGAAGGGGAAATCAGAATTGGGTCTCTATCGAAGAAGAAGGGGAAATGGGGCAGGGGGGTGTTAATTAAAAAAAACTTTTAAATTTTTTTAAAACTTTTTGGATTATTTAAATAGAGATTTCAAAAAAAATAAAATACAACACCACGTGTCATCATGGTATTGGTAAATCAATTTTGTATTCACGTTTGAGATACACGCATATTTATTTTTCAACTGTTTGTCAGTTTATGTCAAATAAGTAAAAATTTCTTAAGATTAGAGTGTTCAATAGGTACAAATTTAAATTAAGATATCTAAATAAAATATGCGAATAACTTTAAGGAACGGCATATGACTTTAAGTCTTCATAATATCAATATAGAAAATTTGGTCATGGTTGTAAAAATAATAATAGCACATGGGTTGAAACCATAAGGTACAACAAAGTGGTCCCTTAAAGAAAATCTTGTAATCCCTTTGAATAGTATAGATTTAGACCATCCAAAATTAAACCAAACATCCAGCCATTGTCTTCTTTTTGGAATTAATTAGCTTATAATCCAGCAAGTTGGCAAACCAAATTGGTGGGGGCATTGATTTTAAGTTTGCTAATTACACATAAATTTTGCTAAATTTGGCCATATGATCTCCCATTCTTATATGATTTCTGACTTTTCCAATATAATTAAATGAAGTTAATAGCTCACTTACTTTTGGTATTTTGATAGTAGTTTTTTTTATTATTATTATTGATTTGCCCGCTCTCTCTTACACACAAAAATAGAAAAGAAAATGTGGGAGAGCATGAGGGTGTATGCCTAAGTAATTTTATGATTTATTTGTGTATTTGGTAAACGCAAAAATAAAAATAAAAGTTAAGTCGAAGGGTTTATAAATAAAAAATCAGCTAAAAATTATAAGTTCGTTACCTTCAATTTATAAACACTTTTGATTTATATATGATCTTTGAAATACTCTTCCTAAAACATATTTTTAATTTATTTCTCTATTTTATTTTCATTATTCTTATTTTCTTTTTATGTAAAAATATTTTTTTGTAGATAGGTTTAAGGATATCTTAGTCGCTTATATTGACTAATATTTTGTTCAACATTTTTATTCAATCATGTATTTGCTTGTTTATAAAATTAATTTATCAATATTTATAAATTATTTTCAGTTCTAGATACTTATCAACATACTTTTTCTTGCTCATTTTTTTTCCTGATTGAAAGTAGTAGTCACTCTACTGTTGGATCAGCTAGCTCAAATAAGTTCTACACATATATATTTTCTTTAATTATTTTATATTTACTATTCAAAACTTACCGATCGATCTGATTAATTCAAATATTTGATTGGATGTGCGTAGAATATATCATTTAAGTAGAAAGTGATACATATACCCCACTGATCGAAGAGTGTAAGAATGGCAGCTGCAACTCTATGATTGTAAAAAGGTACAAGACAGTAGAAGATGCCTTATATCATACCACTTACCCTTCAAAGTGTGTTTGGTACGAAAGAAAATATCTTTTAAGAAAATTGATAGGTATATTATTTTATTTTTTGTCTTTTATATCTAAGTAAAAAGTATTATTTTAAAAATTTATATATAATCTAGCTAGTTAAATAATATGGGAGCTTGGGGGTAGGAGTAGTGGTGTGGGGATGGAGGTTACGTGAGTGGAGGAAAGATAAGGTGTGTTCGAGGATAGAAATGTTACAGTCAATATGAAATATTATCGCTTTTGAGACTTATATTTCATATTTCTACTAAAGAAATCATTTTTTCTCATTTCTCAAAAAAATATTTTTTCATAAAATTTACCCAATAAAAAATGAAAAGACCAAAAACATTTTCCTCCATACCCAACAGGCTAACACACCCTTAATGGCATATTTTCCCAAACCTTACACTCCATTAATGTTTCTTTCAATTTTTATTATATCGTTCAGAAGTCAGAATTCTTGTCATAAACATTTAATTTAGAACAGTAATTATATATATACTGTTCACAACCAAGAAACTCATCAACCATGGCCAGAGTGTCAAACTATTTATTGATTTTGTCGCGTCAAGTCGCTGATCAATATATTATATAATATAAACTTCGAGTTTTTGGCTAAAATCATTCCTCAATTATGACTTAAATCTAATGTACATTCTTATATTATCTAAGTGAACAAAAAAACATCCTTATACTATCCAAAAAATAACATGAATCATCCTTCAGTATATTTTTGTTAAGAAACTGATAAAACCAATAAAAAAATATTTTTAATTTGTTCACGTCTTGGCCACAACGAGAAGATCAAAGTTACCTAAAAAGAATAAGGATATGGATAGAAAATGAATCTTCCATCCTTAGGATTTAAATTTTGTGTGTTGTTAGTTTATATGTTTTTTGCATCATCAAGTAAATTGACTTGCAACAATACTAAGTTTTGAAATACTTATACAGTAGGTTCCGATGATTAGAAAGACTATGTAAAAGAAATCATTTTAAAAATATTACGTCCAACTATTTAGAGATTTTCTTTATAAAATATTTAGGGCGTATGTACTATATATACAATGCAATTTACATTTTATACAATGTACAGAAATGCTGAAAATTTAGTGAAATTACGTAGGCATTTAGTTATGAAATAAAAAAAAATTACTTTATTTGAAATTTTTGAAGTTGGAGTAGTATTTGGCCATATTTTTACAAAAAATATTTAGAATTTGAATATATTTTTTCTAAATATGATTTAAACCCTCAATTTCTAAAAATTTAAAAAACCATCTAACTTGACTAGCTTAACCATGTGTACATATATTCATTCGACTTGACACTTTTTTTGTTGGTGGCGTGAGTTTCTTAAAAAAATAGACAGAAAGATTGTTGTTCATCTTGTATTCCTAAGATACTTAGAACAAAACTTTGAAGAACTTGGTAAGACACAATAAAGTTTAAGAACATTTTTACAACTAGAAAATTAAAACTAGTAGAGAAACTAGAATCAGAAACAGATTAGAAAAAATATACGAAATATTTTTTTTTCTTAAAGAAGAATTGTTGTCAATCTGTGTTTAAAGAATCTTACTGATTCCAACAAACTTTGCAGAAACACAAAGTTA
>JAJOOO010031837.1:0-13969 GCA_029582685.1 Solanum piurae
ACCTAACTTATCACTTTGCATGTAATACACTAGGAGAGGATTGCTATTACTAGGATTACCGCGTTATGAGCTTATGGGGAACACATTCCTAGTTATTTTTAATAATCTGAATATAAATAAATATTTAGTTCAAAGCTATTTTTATTTCAAATTAAATCCTCCCATTGCTATATAACGACTATTGAGTTAAATATTTTCTATTGACAATATTCTTCCATATTCTCTGTGGGATCGACCCCGACTCATAGTTGGGTAAATATATTGCATACGATCATTTCTATTTCTTTTCAAGAAGTATATTTGGACGTTATCAAAAACCAACTTTGTCTAGCTTTGTACTTCCAATTTGGGGACCCCAGAAGCCAGTTATAACTCTACCCCGAATGAAGGATCATTTTTGAAAGTGAATAACGATCAGGAGATCAGGGTCAGAAGTATCAATATCTTTAGTCTCATCCACTACAACCTTAGAATAAGAGTCCTTCGATGAAACAGGCTGGGCAACCCATTTCAAATGACTAGCAGTGGAACGAGTTTTGGACGAATGTTTGGAGGTGGTAGAGGAGGTTTTTGTAGAAGCTGGTTTAGGAATAGGAGTTGGAAGAAATTGAGATTTTTTAGAGATAATGTTTTATTTATACTACAGATCATCGTATACGATTGAGAAAAAGACCTAGATGGGAGGAGGGTGGTATTGGTAGAGGAGAGACAAATGAGATTTTCTTTTTCTTGTTTAGTTGAAGATCCTGTTGAAAAGTATTATCCTTTTGACACTTACGATTCCCAGCATGAGGAACTTAGGTAGGAACAGAACAAGGAACATGTTCAGGGGAAGAGTTAGCATCGAGAAACTCAATGGGGACTCCAAAAGATTTTCTCAATTGGGTATAAATCTTTTTAGGGATCAATTTCACAAGAGGGACATCATCATTCGAGCCTGTGGATAGTGGGATAATAGCTAGACCTTCAGAAGAGGGATTTTGGAAAGAAGGGAGGATTGTTGGGTATATCAGAGAACTACTTCTTGAAAGCATTCGACATAGAAAAATCAGATAAGCTTGAAGGGTATTGATGGAGGAATAGCAGAGAATGTATTGGTAGTTTCTTGTAAAACTAGTTCATGAGATTCTGAGGCGTCAAACTCAATTGATGTATTTTGGGAAGAGGTTGAAGATAATTCCATCTATTGAGATCTTTTCTTAAATTTCAAGAATATTCAAGAAGACAAAGGTAGAAAATCTGAAGGGAGTCAGGTGTGGAACAATTTTATCGAGAGGTGTGTGGGTAGAGGAAGTGTGTGATGGAGAGTGGTAATGATGAAGTGAAGTTGTTGGGGTGATGGGGTGGTGTGCAGCTTTATGGGAACATACTCTTTGGCAATTTTGACGGTTTGAGCGAAGAGTAAAAAAAAGAAAGAGAAACATGTTAGCTTAGATGGTTCACTATAATCAATTACTACTCCAGGTCCATGTGCTATACGGCTGGAAAGCTGTCGCATCAAAGGTTGGTTAGGTCTTCAGTGTACCACACCTATCATAATGGACGAGGTTGTTTTTCCATTGGTTAATAATTCTTTATGATTGATATATTCAACATTACAAACAACAAATCGATTAATTCATTCTAAGAAATAAAATTCAAGCTTCAACAAAACAACAAGGGACCTCATAGACTGACGATTTGCTTCGTGAACCTATTGTTATTTTGATTGCTTGTATTTGTGCTTAACTCGTAGGATTCGTTTCATATTGATACAAAAGTTTCAAAACTTGTGTGAATCTTTGTAAGAACATAGTTAGAAGTAACTCTGTATCTTACTGTAAAAGTCTATATTAATTAGTCAGGATTAGTATAGTGGGCAATGCAGACATTGATTTGGATCGTTAAGTAATATGTGGTATTACTTAGTTTTGAGATTAGGAGGTTAATCTCTCGTTGTGGTGTAAACTGTGTTTTACTTTTGCTTGAGAAGATTAGTAAAAACAGTTTGAAAAGTCCTGTGAGATAGGTCATGGTCTTACTCCTTGAGCAAGGAGGTTTCCACATAAAGTATTATGTGTTTTTATTTCCTGTATTTACTTTTGAGTATCATAAATTATCTCAAGGACCTGGTCCTTTCGTAATTAGTGGACACATACATTTTGGCAAGTGGTATCAGAGCTTGACTTCTCTATTTA
Organism: Solanum piurae; assembly: GCA_029582685.1. Taxonomy (NCBI): domain Eukaryota; kingdom Viridiplantae; phylum Streptophyta; class Magnoliopsida; order Solanales; family Solanaceae; genus Solanum; species Solanum piurae. Next base: position 2,178 of record JAJOOO010031837.1, read on the forward strand.
GTTAACACTAAGAGGAGAAAGATCTTGAAGGAATGACTGCTCCACTGAGTCTAGAGGAAGGGTAGTCTACCACCCATCCACCCCGTTTCAACGGAAAATTCTATGGATAGTGGAAGACACGCATGCATGACTACATCAATGCAGAAGATAGTGAGATGTGGGACGTAATTTTTGATGGACCTTATATTCCCACCAAAGATGTAAAAGAAGGAGAACTTACCAAAACAATTCCAAAAATTAGGAAGGAATATGATGAGGCTGACCGTAAGAAAATAGAGAAGAACTACAAAGCCTAAAAGTTGCTGGTATGTGGGATTGGTACGGATGAGTACAATAGGATTTCAGCCTGCGAGACTGCAAAAGAAATTTGGGACTGTTTAAAAACTGCCCACGAAGGAACCACCCAAGTCAAAGAGTCTAAAATTGACATGTTGACAACTCAATACGAGAAATTTAGCAGGAAGGAAGGCAAAACTATTCATGAGATGCATACAAGGTTCACGTCTATCACAAACGAACTACGATGCCTAGGTGAACCCATTCAACCGAGCAAAAAAGTTCGAAAGATTCTCAGGGGTCTTCCCAAGTCTTGGGAAAGTAAAGTGAATATTATCACTGAGGCTAGAGAATTAAAAGTCCTTACCATGGATGGTCTGATCGGAAATTTGCAGACATAAGACCTGAACAGGTAGCAGGGTTCATTAGTAAATGAGGCAAGAAATGAGAAATCTGTTGCATTGAAGACGACCCAGAGTGATGGATCTGAGGATGAGGACGAAATGGCTTATCTACTAGGAGGTTCCAGAAGACTATCAAGAAGCATGAAGGATACCAGAAGAAAGGAACTACCAGCAGGGTGGGTACAACAAATGATCTGTGTCACAAATATGGAAAGCCCGGCCACTTCATGAGAGACTGCCAGAGCTAGAAGCAAGAAGCTCAAGAATTCAAACCATGACGAAGGGACCAGGTCCCTGACCATGCTAAAAGGAAGGATCATGATGATCAAATTGTTAAAAAAGCCTTTGCAGTATGGGGTAATGCCTTAAGCGATTCTGAGAAGGAGGAAAGTCATGAAGATGTTTCCATGTTGGTAGTAAAGGATGAAGAAACTGTCTTCAACTCCATATTCTCTCTCATGGAAAAATCTGATGATGAGGATGGAAATTATGAGGTAACTCTATTTGATCTTAAAAGTGACTTAAACACTTTCTCTATTAGGAGATTGAGAAAACATGCTGCAGTTATTATTGATTCTATAGATGAAATAACAAATGAAAATGCCATGTTAAGTGAAAAGCTAAGTAACTGTGAGAGTGAGAAAACTGCCCTTGTGTCTCAAATGTCTGAAATGAACATTATGGTGAGTATTCTAGAAACTGAGAATTTACAGCCTAACGAGGAACCTGGTACCTTGGAGGGGGGAAAACGTAAACTCTGTCGCTTTGAACATGAATTAGAAGAGAGGGTGAAAATATCAGAGTCTAAATTAGTTGCTTCTCTTGAAAAGAATTCTCAACTAATGAGAGACTTAAGTCGAATCAAAGAAGAGCTAAACCATTCCCTGAAATGGACTGATTCGTCTAATATTCTGTCAAATCTAGCTAATCAAAAGTTCAACAATAGAAAAGGCTATAGGTGTAAAAAGATAGAACCTCCCTACAACCCTCACAGTAAATATGTCTCTGTCTCTGACAATCTTCTGTGTACCCATTGTGGAAGAAATGGTCATCTGAAGAAAAATTGTGAGTCTTTAAAATGGGTAAAATAAAGCCAGGAGAACTTCCTTAACTCAGGAAAAAGAAAGGTAGAAAAGATAAAGGCACCTAGTCCCAGTTACCATTTTAGCAAGAATACTCTGCCCCCATGGACATGAAGGCTTCTCATTAAGCCTTTTGACAGTTGTTGGGAACTCCATCTCAAGTGGGTTCCTAAGTCTAATAAGAAATTCTTGTGCAGAAGGGAGGAAGCAGTCAATGCTGGTACATGGACAGTGGCTGCTCGAAGAATATGACTGGAGACACTCGAAACTTTCTCTCTTTGGAAGCACACCAGGGCAGTGGTGTGTCGTTTGACAATGGGAAAAAGGGATTCATTCTGGGAATTGGGAGAATTGGAAGATCAGCAGAACATTCAATAGACAATGTTCACTATGTGAATGGCTTGAAATATAATTTGCTAAGTGTATCTCAAATCTGCGATAAGGGAAATGAAGTTAAATTTTTGTCTGACAAGTGCATAGTTACTAACTGTGTTACTAACAAAGTTGTTATGTCTGCCAAGAGAGTCAAAAATATGTATGTTACATATCTTGAATCAATAGATGGGGATAGTTTCACATGTCTAAGTGTTCAGACTAACAATGCAAATCAATGACATAAACGACTGGGCAGTTGAGCTCATCTTTGCTGAACAAGGTTGTTGCAGAGGACCTGGTCCGTGGACTGCCGAAGCTGAAATTTTCTGACAACAAGGTCTGTGATGCACATGTAAGGGGGAAACAAACGAGATCACCGTTTAAGCCAAAGAAAGGCATCCGCACAACCAGACATCTGGAACTTCTCCACATGGATCTGTGTGGACCTGTTAGAATTCAGAGCAGAGGAGGTAAAAGGTACATTTTAGTGATTGTTGATAATTTCTCGAGATTCACATGGAACATGTTCTTGCGGACCAAGGATGAAACTTCTGGCGTACTACTCACTTTTGCAAAAGCAATCCAGCTGAAATAGGGTTGTGGAAAGAAAGAACAGAACCTTGGTCATGAATATTGCTAGAACCATGCTGAATGACTTAGGACTTGCAATGAACTTTTGGGCAGAAGTAGTCAACACAACCTGCTATGTTACAAACAAATGCCTCATCAGGTCAGTGATCAAGAAGACACCTTATGAGCTGTTGAATGAAAGAAAATCATCACTAAGCCACCTGAAGGTTTTCGGGTGTAAGTGTTTTGTATTGAACAATGGAAAGGACGACCTTGGCAAGTTTGATGCCATGAGTGATGAAGGGGTGTTTGTTGGTTATTCCTCAACCATCAAATCATACAGAGTTTTCAACAAAAGAACTCTGTGTGTTAAAGTGTCACGACCCGGGGGTACACCCCGGATGCAACACGGCGTACTCGACCCCAAAGGGGTCTAATACAAGCCTCATAGCATTCTTGAACATAAGAACATAGGAAAAATAGAGGAGAATTAAAAACTTTCTTTACAATCGAAGTCATTTTCATTAAAAGCAAGCGGAAAACTTTCTAGACTTTATATACGATGTCTCAAATCATCTAATACTTTGAATACAACATGAGGACTTAGCCGATACAAAAGCTTTAACATAAACTAATGACATGAAGGAACAAAGTGGTATTGTCCTCGAAACTTGAGGACTCACCAAGTTTTCATCTTCAAGCACCTTAGACACCTACTCCTCAAGCATAGAACACCAATATCTCTAAACCCTACACTATGGTAACAAGGGAGAAGAAATATGGGTTAGCACATTAGATGTACTAAGTATGGAAGCCATGCAAAAACATGCTTAAAATAGACATATCTTTGATAGTCATGATATATGCCATTTTGATAAAACCTTCATGAACATGAACATAAGAGGCATAATATTCAACCACAACCAACATACAAGTCATTTAAACCACATTAGAACATAATCATCATGTAAACCTTTACCTTCATCTCAAGCTATACTTTGTGCAATGTATGGATAGTGTCCCATACCACCATCCACACCAAAGTACCACCTTAAGGTCACCAAAAGTGAACTTACCATTCAACCTTTCCACCTTTACACCATTCACATGCATAAGAGACATAAACATCACACAAGTCATATCAATACCTAGAGACCATCACTTAGGGTAACTCTAAGTCATACTTGTGCAATGTGCAAGTAGCATCCCATACTACTACTCACACTAGGTACTCCTTAAAGCTACCATAGACGAGGCACATTCATATCCATTAAGTCATGATAAGGAAGTAACTCATAATACAATCCAAGTATAGCATGCAGTTTTACATTTAAGCATATAAGAGTCAACATTCTTTAATAGCTTTATTTTGTTAAGAACACCTTCGTTCATTTAGACATTAGATCAACATTATTCATTAACATCATCATAAGAGCACCTTCATTGCACTTAACAATATAAAGGAACACACCACAACCTCTCTCAAAGCCTACTTGTGCAATGCATAGATGGCGTCCCATTCCACCACCCCACACTAAGTAGTACATCTTTAAGAAGCCATAGTTCATTAACATTCTTTGTGGGGGTAAGCCTTAACCGACATAAACCATAATAGCTTGACATGGAATCCCGGTGTCACCCTCACCGGATAAGAGATTCCTACTTGCCTAAGGTAGGACCATTGTTCTTTACCTTAAGTGGATCCACTAGCTAGACCTATGTGGGCACATAGTTATGGGATATGGAGATTTCTACTAGATACCCCACCTCAACTCACGTGAGGGCATCAATCTTAAGAGATTGCTACTAGAAACCCCGCCTCAACTCACATGAGGGCTTTCATCTCATTTCAAATCCACTAGGTGCTTGGCATTATTCCCCATGGAGTACTTTACATTCATTACATTTGTTCATTACGGAACAAGTGATTGTTACTAGATATCCCACCTCAACTCACAGTGGAGTATCCATCTCAAACCCAACATTTATTAAAATGGGATATATGGATTGTTACTAGATACCCCACCTCAACTCACAGTTGAGTATCCATCTTGACCCGAAATTCATTCATTGCAAAGCTCATAGATTCAAAGATGAGAATAGCCTTTCACCTAAGAATCCCCTTATTGTGAGAAAGTCCTTTCACAACAAGTCATTAACATTCATTAAAGTATAATTGAGAATAGCCTTTCAATAAGTACTTCATCATTAACACTGTAATTGAACTTCATTCATTCTTCATTCAAGTGTGTGTGTATGTGAGAATAGCCTTTCACATAATCACAATCATTCATAAGTGTTAATAGAGATATCACATTCAACCCGAACATAATTAGCTTCTAAACATGATCATCATTCATTCACTTAGATCACACACATGCTTCACATTATAACCATACATTAAACTCCACATGTAGGATACAAGGAAAATATCCATCAATTCAATACCTCAATGAACATAGTAAATAAACACCTCCACCTTTCAAGTGGATCAACATCTCTAGTACAATTCTAATTCAACATGTAATTTAGCCATAACTTGCCCTTTCAAGGCCATTCTTACAAGTCATCCACAAACCTTAAATTTACCATAAATAAGACATGCATAATGATACAATTCAATCACCCAAAGCAATTAAGACAAGTTCCATTCATAAGCCTTCACAATCATCAAACCCACTTCATAAAGGTACAATTTAGTAATTGAGAGAAATCATGGGTTCATATAGTATTTTCATCATAAATCATCAATTAAACATCAATACAATCATAATTTGTCATTAGAAACCATTTGAAAATGTTTGATGAAAGAACCCATGAGATTGAGTAAAACCCTAGGTTTTTATGATTTGAAATCACCTTTGAATTGGCTCATTGAATGGAAAATTAGACAAGGGTGAAGACCACCATACCTTTACTAAGAATCCCCAAGATATTTGAGGAAGAATCACCTTGGAATCACCAAATCCTAGCTTCAATGGCTCCCTTTTTCTTCTTCTTCTCTAATAGAGGATTTCTAGTGAGAGAAATATTTGAGAGGAGGTGGGTTTCTTTTGATTCTATTCGGAGTGGCTTAAATGAAAGGATTTATGTCATAAAAATTTCTTATAGTTGTTAGGAAAGGAATAGAATAATAAGGACTTAACTTTGGAAAAGGACTAAGGACTCTTAAAGTTGTAACTTAAAAATTCTGCCCTTGCCCGTCCAAGTTCGCCCTTTGGACACTTGGGCTCACCAAGTGCACCCTTGGCTCTCCCTTTGTTCCAGTGAGCTCACTAAATGGGCTGGTCATTGGGCGATTGGAGGAAGCCAATGGGCGACACACCAACCAGCTTGGCAAGCTACCACTTGGCTTGCCCTTTGGTCCAGCACCAAGGCCAAATGGGCAGTCCACTAGGCGATCGCAAGAGCACAAGGTTGACGCGCCCAATCCTTTGGGCGATCAAGTACTCCCATCGCCAAATAGCCCCTCAAAGAACAAGGTTTCTTTCTCTCAATCTTTCTAGTCTAGGCCCTTACTTGCACCCTATGCTTCAAGCTTGCCCCATTTAGGTTCTAAAAAAGCCTAGACATCAACCTAAAGTCACACTAACCCAAACGTTAAGTCTCTAATTCAATTTATCATTTTCTAAGTTGTTACATAAAGAAAGTGTACATGTGATATTTGATGAATCTGATTGAACAATGCTAAACATAGTGAAGACATTGAACATGAGGAACTTATGGAGGGCCGACAAGACAAGCTAATCCAAAATTCTACAGCTGAACATATGTCAAATGAAGAAAATAGTGCAAACCCTACAGAGGAACCTGGTCCCTCTGGTAGAGCTCAGGAGATAAACTCTCTGAACAAAGATCCTGAAGAAGATGAATCAGCTGCTGATCTTGAGGAGGAGATAACAAGAAAGTCTGTATGGAAACATCAGGCTTCTCATCCTAGATGGGTTTTTAGAAACAAGCTTGATGAGCATGGAACCATCACCCGAAACAAGTCAAGACTAGTGGTCCAAGGGTATAATCAGGAGGAAGGGATTGATTACAATGATACCTTTGCTCATGTAGCCAGAATGGAAGCCATCAGAATTTTAATAGCCTTTGCTGCCTACATAGAGTTCAAACTTTTTCAAATGGACGTTAAAAGTTCCTTCTTGAATGGGTATCTGAAAGAGGAGGTGTATGTGAAACAACCTCCAGGCTTTGAAGATACTGATCTGCCAAACCGTGTACTTAAATTGTATAAAGCCTTATATGGTCTAAAGCAAGCTCCTAGAGCTTGGTATGAGCGCGTCTCAAAATTCCTTTTGGCAAATGGTTTTAAGAGAGGTAAAATTGATACTACTTTGTTCTTAAAGTCCAGAAGTAAGGAGTTGTTGATTGTGTACGTATATGTAGATGATATTATTTTTGGAGCTACTTCAGATTCACTATGCAAAGAGTTTGCAGCCTTGATGAGTAGCAAATTTAAAATGAGAATGATGGGGGAGCTTACATTCTTCTTGGGGATACAAATCAAACAGTCCCCTCAAAGCACATCAATATGCCAAGAGAAGTATATAAAAGAGTTGCTCAAAAAATTCAGCATGCTCGAGGCAAAAGTTCTTGACACTCCCATGAGCACAAGAATCAAACTTGATATGGATGAAGAAGGGATTGATGTCAATTAGACCATGTACAGGGAAATCATTGGGTTACTTCTCTATCTCACAGCAAGTAGGCTAGACATAGTCTTCGGTGTAGGGATGTGTGACAAGTTCCAAGCAACTCCAAGGGAATCACACTTAAAGGCAACCAATCAAATACTAAGCTATTTAATGGAAACACAGGACTTGATCCTCTTCTATACTTCTGGCGATTCATTTGACTTAATTGGATATGTTGATGCTGACTATGCAGGTTTTCTTGTTGATTGAAAAAGCACTTTTGGCATGGTGCATTTCTTAGGGTCATCACTGATTTCATGGGGCACCAAAAATCAAAGCTCGATGGCTTTATCAACTGCAGAGGCATAATATGTGGCTGTTGCATCATGTTGTGCTCAACTTTTATGGATCAAGTAGTAGCTCGAAGACTTTGGTGTTCTCACATATACTATTCCTCTAATATGTGATAATACAAGTTCCATGAACATGGCCAAGAATCATGTCCAGCATAAGAGGACCAAACACATAGATGTGAGACACCACTTTCTTTGGGACAATGTTGAGAAGAGCAATATGGTGATGAGATACTGCAAAACAGAAGATCAAGTGGCTGATATTTTCACTAAGGAATTGAACAAAGAAAAATTCGTGAAGAATAGGCTGAAGCAGGGGATGCATAAGATCACCTGATTCCATAACAAGCTTGCATGAAACCTCTCATTTGACTATGTTAGGGAGGGCAAGTATCTATAAGTTGTATTGCTTATCGTGTGTGAATTCACATCTGGTACCTTACTGCAGGTACACACTCATGGCATATTGGCTGAAGGGAAGATCTAATCATACAGGCAAGGCTATCTATAGAGAGGGACCTGGTCCCCCAAAAGGTTAGTATCACTTTTTGGTACATAGTTTTCTATTAACGGTCACTGCCACGTGTCTTCTTCCCAGTTATGGTGTCAGTTTCAGACGTCTTTTTACTTTAAAACCAAGTGTCACTACTGTTCAGGGACCTGATACCCTGTTAAATACAACCTTATGAGAGAACCCAAAAATTACAAATTCTTCATGTTCTCCTTTGAATTCTCTCATCATTCTTCCAATCTTCCTCTTCTCATCTCAACAAAAATCAACTATTCTTCTCCTTCAAAACTCCTTTTCTCCCAAGAATTTGAAAATCCCAGTTCATTCAATTTTTCAATTCCTCCCCGAGAAGAATCTACGTCCACACCAATTTATGGGGTTGGTGAGACTGCTGAATCTGTCACACCCCATATTGAAGTGGTGGCGTCTCTTGTACTCAACTTTGGGAAAATATTGCCTTGTTCTCCAACTTTAGTTCTATCTGGCAAAGAGTCCCAAATTCTGATGCCCAATCAGTTGTGAAGCCCACTCTTGTGACACATTCTGAAGATCTAGAAGTTGCATCTAGGCCTGTGTCATCTACCATGTATAAGTGACTATTTGAAGGGTATTTGCCTGAGGGCAAGGGTAAAAAGTCCAATATTCTAGCATTGGTAAATGAATTGGTGGCAATCCAAAGTTTGGCCTCTCTCAGAGGAGACATTCAACCAACTCTGTTGAAAAAAGAGTTGAGATCGCCGGAACAGGTCCCTCACAGTGCTCAACCTATGTTCGACCAAACTCCTAAATCATTTGATGTTGACAGTGAGGAGGAGGAGGAAGAAGAAACACTTTTAGTCTGGCGTAGAAAAAGGGTTGGAGGGGCTAATGCTGTGAATATGAAAGTTTTAGTTATGGGAGCAGTTGATGTTGTGCCTGAGGCTAAACTTGACGATGAGCCTACTGAGTCAGAAAGGAAAAGAAAAAGAAAAATGGTAGATTCTCATACCAAAGGTGGAGGAAAAAGAAGATATGTGACCAGAGGTGAGACTCAGAAATTAATGGGAAATGCCTTGGCGGCAAACGAAGTCCAAATATAAAGAAACTAGAGACGAAGAAGGGATGGCTATGTTCCTGCTAAGGAACCTACCTCAACACCTCTCCATGTAGGGTCAAGTGAGACAGAGTCTGATGATATTGTCAGAGCTGTGGCAAAACGGAGGAATGAAGCAGAAGTTGAACGGGTCAAAGCTAAAAGGGGTCCTAAGTCAGTGAAGAATCACCGGTGAAGAAGGACAAGGTGAATAAAAAGGCTCATGTGAAACCAAAACCCGTAAAGGGACCAGGTCCTTCTGTTCAGAAGCCAGTGGAGGAAAAAGTGTTAACCAGGGAAGAGCGTATTGCAGAAATGGAGAAACAAAGTGTTGAATGGGAGGGTGTTTGATCCAATTTTTTTTACATAATATGGTATGTATGCTCTTTTCGATTCTGTGTCATTGCAAAATTGGGAAGATATGTTTGAAGCTCTACCACCTTATCTGCATGAGCCTGAAGTGAGGGAATTCTTTTACATAATGGAGCTGCTCGATGATGGAGGGGTCAAAAATTTTCTGAATAAAAAGAGTCTGGGAGTAATTTTGGGTGTCTCATTTTGGGTGTCTCACCTGAATGGATCAAGTCTATTAAAGGCTACAAACCTTCTAGTGAGTTTACTGAATGGGCTACCAAGCATGTGGACATAAAACGTGCTATCTTGCCTAAGAAATTCCTAAGAGGAGAGTATATGTTGATGTTTGAGTTCATCAACAAGGTCTTGGTGCCAAGGAGTGAGAAGAGAACTGTAGCATCTATTGCAGATTTGTTCCTCATGGAACAATTGGATGAACTGGAAACCATCAATCTTCCTGCAATCATGCTTGAACACATGCACAGGGTGATGACTTGGAAGAATGCCAAACATGGCATACCGTATGGATATCTGCTGAATCATGTGTTCAACCATTTTGAAGTACCTCTTGGAAGAGTAGTACCTGGTATTGTCAAGAAGATGTTTTCCCTGCAACTCTCTTGGAATGTGAATGTGGTGAGGGAAAGGTTAAGGATAAGTCCCATGTGTATGATCTTTTAAAGCAACAATCATCTCTCAAGCGGGAGCTGAATGATCTTACTTTTGCCTTTGAACGCAAAGGAGGTTGAGATTGCACGTCTCAAGGCTCAGATGCAATAGACTATCTCTAAGGGACCTGGTGCTAGTTCTCTGGATAATAAGGAAGAAGAAAGGTTGAGAGATGAAAATGCACAGCTGCTAAAGACAAATGCCTCACTCAGTGATGAAGTTCAGTCTCTTAACAAGCAAATCATTCAGGCTCATGTTGATGCAAATGAATGCATGGCACTGTTATTGAAATCCTTCACTCATAATCCCCTTCCGTCCTAAATGAGTGTCTTGTCCTACTTCTCAAGTCTGTCCCTGTTCTGTTTTTTCCCTGGTTGTACTATAGTGGTAAGGTGTACTAGTTTGGCTGATTTTTGTGGTCAACATAAGTGTTCTGATGATATTATCTCTTTTGCCCTGTCTCGTATGCTTTTATCTTCACTTTTTTTGCTTACTTATGCATGTACTGTGTGGCCTATGGCTCTAAATTCCTAACGTTTTGCATGCAACTCACATATGTTTACTACTACTCCTTTTCAATGATGTCAAAAAAGGGAATATTGTAAACTGTTGTGAAATTAGAGTTTAGTGAAAAAGGGAACTATAACCGAAAAGGGGAACTAAAACAGGGGGAATACTATTGATAGGTGGAACAGATGAATTTTGAATGAATGTTAAACTCATGTGAGGCAGTTTGTTTGTCATCATCAAAAAAGGAGAAAATGATAAGTCTTACTGTTCCCAGATGTTTTGATGATCTACTCACAAATGAAGGGACCCGGTCCTCTGCAGAGTGTGCTCGTCCAGGTCCATGTGCTATACACCTAGAAAGCTATCGCATCAAAGGTTGGTGAGGTCGTCAGTGTACCACACCAATCAGAATGGACGAGGTTGTTTGTCCAACGGTTAATACTTCTTTATGACTGATATATTCAACATTACAAACAACAAATTGATTCATTCATTCAAAGAGAGAAAATTCAAGCTTCAACAAAACAACAAGGGACCTCATAGACTGGCGATTTGCTTTCTGAACCTGTTGGTATTTTGATTGCTTGTATTTGTGCTTAACTCGTAGGATTCGTTTCACATTGATAGAAACGTTTCAAAACTTGTGTGAATCTTTTTAAGATCATACTTAGGAGTAACTTTGTGTCTTATTGTAAAAGTCTATATTAATCAGTCAGGATTAGTATAGTGGGCAATGCAGGCATTGCTCTGGCTCGTTAAGTAATGTGTGGTATTACTTTATTTTGAGATTTGGAGGTTGATACGCTCAAATTACACCTCCCTAAAGAAGTATAAGCAATCGTTATCAAGTAACGAACCCAACTTGTAGGTTGGGGTCGATCCCACGAGGAAAATGGTTTAGACGTTACTTTAACCAACAATTATATTCAATTAGCCAAAGTACTTCCAGAAACAAGAAATAAAAGGGGGGGGGGGG
>JAJOOO010031838.1:0-10834 GCA_029582685.1 Solanum piurae
CGCCAAGCTTTACTTAACATAACAAATACACCATTAGATATGCAATAATGTTGGATACACATCAGGTGTACATGTATCTAGTTAAGAGTTGATGTATCCAAGTTAGGGTTATATTTATTTGTGAGAAAAAAAATTCAAATGCTAAAAAAAGGAAGAATTTTGAATTTTTTTTACTTTTTCTTTTGTATTAATGATAAGACAGATACTCAAACATCGTGAGTTGTTCACAAATTTGTGCGTTTCAATTACATTCAATATTTAGATACACATAATTTATGCATATGCTTACTATGTATCCGAGATACATGTTTTTGAATATAATGTATGAAATTGATACATTGATACATCAAATACATGAAGTTAATACTAGATACTTCTATGATACATATGAATGTACTTGTATGATACTTATCTATCTAAGTGTTTAGTTTGTAGGATACATCATCTATTGATAATAGATACATCAAATTAATGAATTTATTATTTTAAGAGTAATAAAATGAAATTAATCAAATTACATGACCAATATATACATGTTTTTTTTATTAATAATAATATTAATGAAATTATTATTTCAAAGAATAATAAATGAAGTTAATTAAGCATAAATACACTCCTTGATTTCCACCCTATATTAAGAGATTTGATTAATTTAATTTCTAGAATTAATTGTTCATGTATTCTAAAAATCATTAATTACTCTAATTATGAAAATCAGTTACAACCAATTAATTTAAACAAATAAAATACGTATCTCGATTTTGAAATTCGGCAGATACATGTATCTCGTAGATTCAAACTCATGTATCTTAAGCATAAAATATGGCAGAGGAAGTAATATTTGAAACAATCGAAAATCTTAGTAATTAAGACCTAAACTAGTGGGATTTATGTAGTTTGCCCTTTTTTATATTTTGTGACATTTGTTATTACCTGTAAAAATATGATAATTGCCAGAGACCTATTGTAGTGACAATTATTATGGTAAAACAAAAGATAATAGTAGAAGAATTACGATATTCAAACAACTCATTCATATAAAACAAGATCACGACCATATGTGCAATATCGAAGGATCTTTAGATATATCTGTAGAAAATATGATGTTCTGTCAGAAATAAAGAAGAAAAATAAGTCGATCTAACAATCAAATAAAAAACACGAACAAAATACACAATAGATAGAAGTTAATGCAAGCATTGGACTTCATTTTTTCCAGGGTCCTCATAATAGAATCATGTTTCATACTCTAATCCACAATTCATACAGAAGAACAAAAGTTATATGCCTTATCTCAACAATCAAACATAAGTAGAAGCCAAGATCCACCTTTTGCGCTATTTCAAAAACAAGTAAATAAGAAGGTCAAAGAAATTCAAATACTAAATTACTGTGATATCATCTATGTCAATTATATTGCTAATTATCCGTAATCGTGGGAATGCAATCACCTAAGAGATTAATTACTCTCTGGCTGCGGGGATAGAGGAATATATTTTTAATTTTTTCATGTTTAGTTCATCAAAATTTTTGAAAAACTTTCTCTAAAAAAATAAGTTCCTTATCAATGATTTCACAAGTGACATTCTACAACAACCTACATGAAGTTTCATCATTCACGGACAATAGTGTCATAACAACTGAAGCAAGAGATAATACGATCATAATATTGTTCGTCCTGTTTTTTGTTCAACTCATTTATCTCTTGTTCTAACTTATGTGCAGCCTCATTGCACAAATTATCAACACCAACATTTCGTAAGAACGATTTACTGCCCCATAACAGAGAAGGGGTTGGACCAAGTCCTAAACCACGGACATAACCACATTTTTCATTTCCCAATACTTGAGAATACACATATCCTTTCCAAGCAATGGCTCACCAATTCCTCATATTTTAACCTTATAAGCAGTTTTTTTCCCAATCAACTTTCAAGTTAGAATTTTCACAACTGAAAGATAAAAGTGAGTAAGAAATCTCACAACGACATTTGAAGACTCCTCACCCAAGTGGTCTACAATCTCTACGGTTTGTATGAGTTAATATGTAGACTTTTGCACGCATAGGCTCTATTCCGTCTATAGCCTAATGAAGTTAAATTGATTGAAAATAAATTAGGTACAACCAAAATGAGTTATAACATCTTATAGTAAGTAATTTATGCGTGAGTACATGTTCATTCATTAAGGTTGCTATGCTTTTGGATCCTCCTGTGTGAGCCATTGTTTGTTTAGCTCTACTGATTTTATTTGCTTGACTACGCTTCTAGAATGAGAAAACAAAACATCAGTTCTTACTAGTACAACATAGTACTTAAGTTCTTTGAAAAAACCAGTGAAAGAACTATGTAAAAAGAATGTAATATTGAAAGCACTACTTGAGACTGACTGCACAAAACAAACTATACACTAGGGACATATTGTTAAAATAGGAATGTTTGTAGATCCTAGTTGTCCTCTGTGTGTTATGGCTAATGAGAGTCTCTCTCATCTTTTTTGTGCTTGTACTGTCTCTGCTCATAAATGGCAGAAACTACTCACCGAGTATGGAATCCCAGTGAAGCTACTTACGTAGTTTGTACTCCACGAGGTAGTTATCTCTGATGCTATGAGGTTAGAGATAACTATTTTAAAGTACAAATAGAAAATAGACGCACACAGTAGCAACATTCTAGCACAAATAGAAGCAATGGCAGCATTCTAACCATAAATTTGTATTACGAAAAAAATAATTATAAAGTAGTATAACTATTTATGAGTTCAAAACATATTTTGGAAATGAAAATACAAAGTTACACGAGATTTATAATATAGGTTCTACTAATCAAGAAATGTACTCATCACTAACCTTCGCTTTTTCAGAAAGCCAATACGAGACAAGAGGGTTCCATTGATCCCTTGGTATGTGACTTGGTCTATTTTTCATCAAGGCATCTTTGGTCTTATATTTGGTCACATACAAAGCCTTCAAGTCGCATTTATAGTCTCTCCATTTTTTTCCTATCAACTTCTTCACAAACTCTTCTCTACATATCGGAACGGAGAACTTTTTTTCTGAAAACATAGACAAAAGTTAACAAGATAAGATCACGTATAAAAAGAAATGATACTTGTTAAGAATAATAATTTTATACCTTCACAAACTCCACCAACTTTGTCTTTCATTCGTCGTCAAATACTCGACAATCATTTGCACTTAACGGTGTCAAACCTGGATTTCTAGCAATGACGTCTAGAAAGCTAGCAAGCTTTCGTCCCTCTTTTCCAATTAATTGATTACGACTATTAAACATCACAACAGCTGTCTTCCCCGGGGATGTATGCAACTATCAAATGATGGAATATAATCCTAGCTTCAACTAGTACTAGATACATTCTCATGTAATTAGATCTTATTATGCAGATAATCTATAAATTTAAGTTTCAAGAAAGAACCTGGCTCATTGTTCAGCTCAACAACAGTGTCAATAGAATTGTTATCCTCAGATGTTTGGGCTTGAGAGCAGCTCCGACCTTTCATTAATTGTTGAACATATGATCGTACTTCTTCATCATGACGTTGTTCAGTTACCAATCTGCTACCAACTCTATTTCGCATTTTCGTTCTACATATCTATTTTCTTCAAACCTGTAGAAGAAATTCAAGAGTGCAGATTTGAAGAAAAGATTCAGGGAACAAACACCATCCTTATTCAAATTAGAACTCAGAAAACTCTCCATGACAAATTCAAGTGTTATATGATGGCATAATGCTCTGGACTGTTTCTTACAACCAAGTGCTCTTGTTATGTGTTCAAACAATTTTATAAGAAACCATTTGCTTTATTTAATAGGGAAATTTTTTCGCTCCATATCAGAAGTTATTAACTTAGCAATAGTGTCCTAACATTAATCCTCTCATACCTACTGCTTCTTACAACCAAGTTCTCTTATACCTAAAATGAGAGACAGAGAGAGAGAGAGAGTTCAATTTCCGACCACATTGATATAAGAAACGTATATGCACAAGAATTTAGAAATAAATTTAGTAACTAACAAACTACTGTTTTCCAACTAAACATTTCCATAACAGTCACTCACTCACACACAAAGGCCTTTACAAAACTAGCCCCTTTCATGTCAACTAACCAAAAACGATTAATTTTTTTATGACCATGATGTCCGTGTCAACTTTTGCACCTCGATTAATTCCACGAGATACCTTCCAGTACAAAAAAATTGATGAATTTAGTTCATTACAACAAGCAGCATTTCTAGCTGTACAGAGCACCTTATTGGGTTAATTTAGGTTTAACGTCAAAATCCTACTAAATGAGTTACAGTTGCGGCTTTTCGAATCAATAGACATGAAGGAATCAATCATGAATCAACAATTTAATAATTAGTCAAAAGCTAGAAAACTGAGCCAGATTATACAGTTTTCCTACAGCTATACTGAAAGGAAAACTTCTCCCATAACATCCTCAAGTTTCAAACAACAGTTTTTCAGCTATGTTTTCCTCAAAGTTATACCACGCTAATTAATGAAAATCAGAAGAAAACCAAAGATAAAAAAAACATAATTATAAGTTGATAGCATATGCATGTAAGCATTTATAAAAAAAAAACACTGAGAAAAGAAGGATTACCAACTAGAATGAGATATTGAGAGATCGAGCTGAAAGAAAGAGAAAGAGAGATTACCGCTTACTGTGCTTCAATTCGAGCAGAAAGAAAAAAAACTGATGCGTGCTTTCAGCTCAGATCCATCGTAGCCATGGAAGGATGCATCAAATCAACCCAATCTTCAGATGGAATGGAGAAGATAGATCGAGTATTTTGAAAATTTGAGAATGAAATAAATTTGAATAAGAAAATGTTTGGGTAATTGAGGGTAAAAGAGGATATTTCTTTCTATTGGCTTTTAAAAGTAACTGTTATTAAGGGTTATTTTTAGTGGCTTTAAGGTTAATTGCCCGTACATGTTGCTTTAAAATACTATTTTCCGGTAATTATATTATTGTCGCTAAATAATTGCCACTAAATTTTACTGTTGTTGTAGTGAGACAACATATAATATAAATTTTAACTAAACATAAAATCTATATTTATCTCTTGAAGTTGTGTGACCGTGTCCACAAATGAAACCATCAAGAAATCAGGTTTGGATGGTGATTAGAGCCGTCAAAATGGGCTTAGCCCAACCCAATCCATTATTGGGGTAGGGTTGGAATATGATTTTTTTCAAACCCCTTTAACACTAGGGCTTATAAGCCCGGCCCATATAAGTCCTTGGCCCTTGAGGCTTGATCAAGGTGAGGCCAGGGTCGGCCCATGGGCCAAAACTTTTTATTTTAGGGTAACTTACAGTAATCTCACTACTCACTAGTATATAATCTAATTACTTAAATATACAATATGTTGTAATATTATGAATTTTACTAGATTTTGGTACGTCCAGATACATGTATCTCAAAATATATGGACTCAAAATTAGGTTAATCTGTTCTAGATACACTTTATCCAAGTAGATTTGCATGTATCTAGGATGCATAGACAAATATCATTGCCCTCGCCTCCTTCCAATCTTGCTTGTCACTCTCTTATCTTGCTCGCGTATCTGGTATGCGAGATACATGCTAATAACACTAGACTTTTTGTTAGTGTTATTAAAAAAACACCATTGTTTGCCATATTTGATTTGAAAATCTTCTTATTTTCTTGATGTTATAGAATTATAAGTTTGAAAAGAAAAAAATGAAAAAGAAAAAGAAGGGCAAGCCAGCCCCAGCCCTCGGCCCTTCTAGGGTTGGGTTGGGTTGAGCATTTGCAGGTCAAGAAGGGCCAGCCTGCCCTAGCCCTTCAAATTTCTTGGCCCGCGAGGCTTGGACCGAATAAGGCTGGGCCGGCCCTTTTTGACAACTTTAATGGTGATTATGACTTAGTCGGATGATTTGCATAGATCCCGAGGGGATCAGGGATGATTTGAACCATTCAAGTGATTTAAGAAAATTGAGTTGACCAAGGTCAATATTTAATCAAGACGATTTTGGATTGTTTTTTTTAAAAAAAATATTCCAACAGGTTTGGAATGTGATTTAGAGGTGATTTGCAAAGACGTCTTCTGGTCGTTGGGCTTTTACCTCAAATTTAAAGTATTGATTCATTATGTCAATATGTTGATTAGGTGTTAATTTTATTGAATTTGATCATGTGATTTAAGTGGCTAAAATTGCAATTTTATACATAAATATACAAGTGAAAAAATCATTGATTTGACTTAGCAGTTGATATCAAAATTGTATTTTGAGTATAAAAAATATCATAGCTTATGAGTAACGCGTTTATGTCACGATCCGAGCCTACACCCTGGACATGACCGGCACTCAAGAACCATTGTTGGTCCCCAAGCAAATCCTCATCCTGACTGACTACAAGTGGAAGACTAACTTAAGCATGCAAAAGCTTAAAAACTGAATATAATTCATGAAAATCAAATACAAAGCTTTAACTCAAAATGATTTACTCTGAATATAAATAGAATATTCAACTAGCCAACAATAGGCAACTGAAGTCTTTAATACATTTAATAACATAAATGAAACAAAATCGTCAAACTCGACTATCTATCTATGATGCCTCTAAATGACAAAGAAGGAAGTTGGGACAAGAACCACGACATCCTGACAAAACAGAAAGTAAATGAAATCCTCCGGAAGTAAGGAGGCACACCATAGCTAACTCGAACTCCATGTGGTATCAACGAAGCTCCTATTGATGATCTCGAATACTTGTATCTTCATCATGAAACGATGCAGGCCAAATAGCTCAGTACATGGAATGTACGAGCATGTAAGGGGAATTCTAAAGCATAACATAAGCCTGAACTTGATAAAAAAGAAATACTTGCGTTTTCTCAACTCACTCGACTCAACTCAACTCAAAGAAACATGGTTCAACTCAACTCAGAAGTACTCAAGGGTAAGATACTCAACTCAGAAATAAGGTTCTC
This sequence comes from Solanum piurae, assembly GCA_029582685.1. NCBI lineage: Eukaryota > Viridiplantae > Streptophyta > Magnoliopsida > Solanales > Solanaceae > Solanum > Solanum piurae. The sequence continues at coordinate 6,992 of JAJOOO010031838.1, forward strand.
AACTCAGTGAAATGGGGCTCAACTCAACAATAAGGTACTTGACTCAATGAAACACAATTCAACTCAAGATACTCAAGAACAAAACAACAATAAAAGATGCAATATATGGAAAGCTTTTAAACAGTAGATAGCAACTCAATGTATTGAAGAATACAATAACAACTCAATTTGTATATAATAAAATATAATATAACTCTGTGGGAGTTTCTCTAACCGACAACCATCACTATGAGCTATGTGATGATATAACATCTCGCCCACACGGCCAGAAGTGTCCTATAATTTGCCAGGATATAAGACCTCTCAACTAAGTGGATCCACTAGTCTATGCTAAAAAGCATTAAGTAATCATCTAAAAAGTATGACCCTTTCTACCCACGTTGACTACATGGTTTATGGAAACTTGAGTTATTATGAACTTGTCCACATATCAGTGCTCAATACTACTCCCAAAATATACTCAACTCATATGTTTAAAAACAAAACTCTTTTTGTGGTTAGAGATAATTACTCAAAAACTAGCTCAAAGGCTCTCTTGGAAATCGATGTTTCCTCTCTTGTTTAAATGTGAAAACATTTACTCTTTGGGAATACTTAGTTTCCATATAATCTTTTGAAGAAAATGAACTTCACCTTTACTCTTACTCAACTCAATGCTCAAGTCTTAAAACAAGTTTAAAACATTTGTAAAAGACTTCTTAAAATATGGTTCATGCCGAATTATGGACATAAACGACTCAATGCAAGGTTTTCATTAACCATAGATAGAACTCAATACTTGGAACTCAAGAACTTCAATGATACTACTCATTTCAAGAATGCTCAACTCTAAGGGTTCATGCGGATTTATGAGCATGAACTACTTAACTCAAGGACTCAAAGATACTTCTCATCTCAAGACTGCTCGACTTATAGGGTTCATGCGAAATTATGGGCATGAACAACTCAACTCAAGGACTACATGGGTAACATGTAATAGTCCCATGATTTATGAATATAATCTCAAATGGGTTAGGAACTCAATACTCAAGACGTAGAACTTGAAGATACTAACTCCTCTCAAAGATGCTCAATTTATGAAGTTCATGCGGAATTTATGGGCATGAACGACTCAACTCGAGGGACTACATGACAATATGGAGCTCATGTATACGACTCTATTCATTCTCATACTTACTTCCTCAAAACTTAACTCAAATCGATAATGGATCTCAAAGGATTCACGATTGAACTCAAAGACTTTCTTGAACTCTACTCTTAACTCTCTTTTGAATGTGAATTATGAATTCAAGAGTTTTGGTTCATGATATGAAGGGTCTCATGATGATAAAGTAGACTCATGAATACATTCTCCTCACTCTCATGCTCACTTACTTGAGTCTTGAAACAAGTTATTAGAAATTGCAGAAGACTCCTCAAAAGACTCAAAAAAGACTTTCTCAAAATGTTCGGAAGAACTCTTAAGACTTAACTCTTAACTCTTAACTTTACCTTGAATTTGAATTATGAATTCAAGGTTATGATTCATGTAATGAACAATTTCTAGGTGTTTAGAAGTAGTTTAGAGTATTTAGAATCAAAAGGGGTGAAGATACACTTCAAAAGAGCTCAAATGGGACAACCAATGAAAAATGAGTGGGGGCAGGCGACCCTGGCGCGTTCTGGGCGCGGGACGCTAGCCCCAAACTTCATAGGCTGTATATGGGCACACTGTTGGGGCGCGCCGCCCCAGAACAAACCCGACGAATTTTGTCTTTCATTTTCTGATACTAAATCGCTTTTAATCGATTTCTTTTCTCAAATTTTCCTTAGATTCGATTACCCAACCTAAGTACACATTAATCTACTCAAAACACACACTTTCATCTCAAGAAATCATCAAAACCCCAACAAAACAAGATTAAGAATGAACTTCAAGAACACATATCAAGAACTTAAATCCTTCAACTTTTGGGAATGAAATTGCGCTGAAATAACATGATTGGCGTGTGGGTGAACAAACCCAACACTATGGAAGCTTAAATACCTCTTAGGGATCAAATCCATGGAGAAAATCCGCAATAACTCTCAAGAATTTCGACGAACGCCTCGATCTATTTTATCATTTTTTCTCTTCTTGAACTCTAAACTAAAACCCTAGGCGTATATTAGGATTATAAAACTGAACCTAATCATATTAGACCCCTAAAACCTTACTAAAAATGAATTAAATTTGATTGGGTAAGGAAAAGACCATACCCCTTACTATTTTCGGATAACTTTCCTTAACTGGACAGCCTGGCTTCAAAAGGGCATATCTCACTCATCCGAACTCAAAACTTAGCAAACTCAGTGGCGTTGGAAAGATAATTCAAAGACCTTTCATTTTCCATCTCATGGAATACCTAAATCATTATGTACTGAGATTTATGGTTGTTTGAAGTTTACCCAAAATTTAAAGGACTAAGGAATGACTTGAATGAATTCTCTTTAGTTCTTCTTGGAACTCAAGGAGCTACATCTAGTGACCTTAACACTCAAGAAATTTTAAATTCCTCAGAAAAATCCTACTTACAACTAAGGATGGTTCAAGTCTTAACTCAAAAAATTTCCAGGGTGTTACAATTTATGTATCCAATTTTGAAGTTTGAATTTTAAATAGTTGACACAAGAGGGGTTTGAGTCAATCAAAATTTGAATTTGATCTTTAAGCGTCCTGATATTTTGGGACAATGCTCATTCACTAATTTGAACTCGTTATTCATGATTTTGAATAGATTGAGGCTATTGGAGAATGAAGATCGATCATTTGGAGTAGTTTAAGCAATTCAAGTGAAGTATAGATCATTTGACGATTGAAGCAAATGAGACTTCAACTCTTAATTGTTTGTTTCAGTGTCTTATTTGATTAGATATATGTGTTTGGTATAAAGGGGAAATGTATTTCATAAAAAATGATTTCCTAAAAAGTATTTTCTCGACAAACAAATAGATTTCTTAATTAGTTTCTAGTGTTTGGTAAATAAGCACAAGAATATTACTGCAAAATCATTTATATGTTATTTAGCAAGATCCTGTGAAGTTGGGACTTGGAATGGGATGAGGAGGGGGGGTAGGGGTGGCGGAGGTGAGTTGGTCAAGAGGTGGAGGTTGGGAGAATTAGGTGGATAGAAAACAAACGATAAACTTGAAATGCCACTTAACTCTTAAAGGATTCGTTTTTCCTACTTTTGTTATGGAAGTCAGTTTCCTCATTTTGAAAAAAAATATTTTTCTAGAAAATTGACCAACTAAACATAAAAAAATTGACAAACATGTTCTGAAAAATATTTTTCTCGATAGCAAACACACCCTATGTCTAAGTCCAATTTCTCAGCCACTTTTAAGCCCAGCCCAATCATATTGAACAAACAGAATTGAACTTTGGCCCTTTTTTGTGCTAGTTTTTACTTTAAAGTTTAAACCGGTAACTAGGGGTGTACAAAATCGAACCGAAAACCAAACTAAATCAAACCCCAAATTGAGTCAAACAAAACAAATAAACCAACTAGTGGTTTGATTTGACTTGGTTTGGTATTGAAAAAAAAAATCTGACTATATTTGAGTTGGTTTGGTTTTAACTAAAAAAAACCAACCCGAGACCAAATCAACCCGACATTATATATGTCATTTTAAAATTTTATTTTATACATAAAAAATTTTACTTTGATATAATTTTAAAATATTTCTTATACTATTTCATAGTTTTTATCTTTTAATATATTATTTCAAGTTTAAAACTTAGAATTCGGAATGGTCCAATAAATATTATAGTTCATAGATGTTGATAATTATAATAAAACTTAAATCAAAATCAAATTAATA
>JAJOOO010031839.1:0-21899 GCA_029582685.1 Solanum piurae
TCCCGTATCCGACCCTCCCCGTTCAAAAAAAATTAAAAATTTGAAATTTTCTTATTTTTAAAATTTCAAATATATTTTTGATCTCTAACCCCAAACCAACCCCCCTCCCCCTCCCATCAAACAAAAAAAAAAGAAAAATATTTCAAATTTTAAGTTTTGTTTACCACACCCAACTCATACCACCCCTACCCCTAACCCCCCCCAAAAAAATTGCTTATGAAAAATATTTCAAATTTAAATTTAATTTCATACACATGAAATATAATTTTCTTACACATAATATATAGGGAAAATTACTCAAGTTGGCGAACATTTTTAGATTACTATTCAATATGGTTACAGTTTCAATTAATTACTATGTGTGGTTATAATTTAATATAATTTATTATTAATTATGGGATCCGCGAATGAATTGACCGTGTGTCTTATTCAAAGAGGTTACTACATGTGTCTATGGACAGAGCAGGTTGGAGTGTTTGTAGATTTACGCAAATTTGCCCTGCAACCATCCCATCCTGCTCTGTTTGCCATTCCTACGAATGGAGTAATAACTATGAGCATGGATAAATATAAGCTTTTCATTTTATTATATATATCGTGTGTACAAAATTTTATGAAGTGGATGAGATATTTGAATTATATATTTTTAAATTAAAAAATATTAATAATATATTAAAATTTTAAAGATACAACCTGAGATGTTAAAGAAAGATATTAAAAATGATTTTTTAAAAAGAAAATAAATCAACTCAAAAGGTAGGATATATAAATTGAATACAACTAATACTTCCTTTAATTCATATTAAGTAAACTGTGTTTTAAAGAGTGCAATTATAATTCTTGACAAAGGTTTTATCAAGAAACTATTGTCGTTAACCCCTCAATTTTAATGTATTTTGATATTTTTATATATTTTTGAGGAAGATGGTGATGATCTGAGAAAGAAGCTGAAAACTGACATTATATGTACTTGAAAAGTTTATAATTGTCATTCTGATCAATTGGAAGAAGTCCATACACATAAAAAATAAAAATAAAAAGTATTTTACTAAAAGCTTTTCACAATTATAAGCTTTTTAAAAAGGTGTATTTCACCCACTCTCTCATATCATCACATTCTTCCTTGAAAACGAATAAGTATCAAAATATATTGAATTAAAGGTTTAACTACAAAAACTTCTTATTTCATACTCTTTTTTATTTCCCTTCTCCATTTAGGAATTATTTATAGTGAAACAAGCGTCACATTGATCGCGCAACGCACATTTTTGTTATCCAAAAGACCTCATCCAGTGAGTTATATTTATTATCAATGAAAATTTAAAACTCATGAGGGAGTGCATTGTAACATATTATTTTACAATTTTTTTCCAATACTTTTAAATATTTTAGTTTTAACTATTTTGCCACTCCCAACCAATCTCATGTTGCATCAAACTTATATTACTATATTTCAATTTGGGTGGTTCAAAATCGAATCATAACCGATAATTCAATTGTAAATTTAGGTTATTGACTTATTAGTATTGGGTTTTGGATTAACAATTGATGAACATATTAAAATTTTGTAATTAACATTTATCGATGCGGGGTGAATTACTCAATTTTCTTATCAAATAAATCATCAATCAGTGGCATAGTTATAACCACCTTCGTCGGAAAATTACGTTGTAGATATATGTCAAATTCTACATTTAAAGGATATACATTTTAAGTGGGATACCATTGACAAAAGTTATGCCTTTGGTGGAGTGGTAATGGGTGTCCATTGGAATGAAGGAGTTCTGGGTTTAAACCCCAAATAACACAATATATTTTTATTTTATTTTGACAGTCACACACCATTATTGTTGAACACCTTTGATAAAATTTTTGACTCCGCCATTACTATCAATCCATTAAGAATTATCATAGAAAAGCATGAATTGACAAAAGTAGCCTCAAATTGAATATCAAATCCAAATAACAGACATGTTGACGGAGATGTGATAGCTTATTCTCCTTTCTTAATAGTATAAAGTAATAAAACCATAGATATGGATATTGGAAAGTGATTAGAAGTAAACTGAATAATTTTTGTGGCCTAATGAGTGAATTAAGGAAAACTAATTAAAAATATGAGATCTCTTTCATATCTCCCTTACAATGTAAATCTATCTCGAGAACTAGAAGTTAATAAGTCAAGATAGAAACATTGTCGGTGATCAACGAAAATCGTTAATTTACAAGTAGATTGACTAATCAAGCGTGCTTACATCAATATATATGTAATTATACCAGTTATGAATCAATATAAACATTAATTCCCTTATTTCGCCTCGAAAACTCAAAAAATAATTTTAATAATAATTCAATTATTGTCAAGTATATATCTTTAAAAACGTACACTTAGATCGTACCTAATTTTTCACTATGTAACTATCTAAACTTAAAGTAAATTAAGGGTGGAAAAGGGTATTTTATAGGGACACATGCAAGTAAAGTTTTATCGTGCAATATCCTTATAATTTCTCAATTGAGGCAATCCATTAAAAATTAAAGGACTATCACGCATTTATTTTTCTTGGTTTGCCCTTATTTTTACTTCTTCAATAATTCATTTATTTATTTTTGTTTGATAATTTTTTTAAAATGTTTTAAATTGTTTTTGCTGTTTTTTATTATTACCTAGACCAATTTTAGTATTTAATTTTAAATTTGTTTTACCCTCTCATACCTCAATGATCCCATTTCATCTTAATAATAGGAAAAAGTAAAGCGGGGTATATTTTATTATTTTACACCAAAATATTCTAGTCCAAATACAATAAGGATTTGGTTTTATCATGTCATGTCCTGCCCTGTCTTTCTATATATACAGCACACTAATTCCCTAAATTACTCCGTTCTTCACAAATTAACATAAACACATGGCTGTCGCAACAGAATTAGTTGTTGTCTTGTTCGCGATTTTGTGTTTGCTCTGTTCATGCTTCGAAAGGATGTCCGTTTAAGTATCTGTACCAACCATACGCGAGTTCAATCTCAATTGATCATCGTCAACACTCTTCAATTCATGTTAACAACAATACATCTCATGATCCCGACTTCTTTGCTCAACATCAATGGCTTATTATCGCGATGCATAAAGAGAAAAGTACTGGTAATTATGACAATCACAATTGGGGTTCCTACATGGCTGACGCAGCAAAATTAGTAGGATTCTTCCTTCTTCTTCTGGCGATTCTCCGTCTATTTTGTGTTGATCATGCTCCGAAGGAATGTCCATTTAAATTCCTGTACAACAAATATGGAAATTCCATCTCCAGTAGTAGTACTAGTACTACTCATGGAACATTTATTCGCAGAATTGATCATCATCAACAAGCTTCAAATGATCCTGGAGCCGTCTTTGATCAAAAATCACTTTACCATGATGCAGAAAAAGAGTTTGGGATTGATAATTAATGGCTACAAGATCAATTTTATGGCAAACACAATGAAGCAATAATCAGAATGTACTTTATTGTAGTAGATGTTAGTCTAAGTCATTGCTGTTCTAATTGTGAAAATAAAATCACAAGTATTAGTTTATCTATAGTATTTTCTTAGTTTTGTAATCAGCAGATAGACTTGTTTTCCCAAATTTTCATGGGCTTCAATTTGAATATAAACCATAACAACTCCAAAAATCCCCCCCCCCCTCTTATAATCATGGAATATGTGTATCGAATCGAGTAAGAAGTTATCTAGTGTTTTTGCTTATGTCAGAATTTGAATTTAAAACCTCATAATTATCAAATTTACTTGTGAAAATTGGTTTGAAAATATATATATTTCAAATTTTACAATTTAAAATAAAATAAAATTGAAGTTCAATTCATTACACAATTTTTTTCGATCACGTCTAGACCTAGTGATTAATGTGTTCAAATACTGAAATTCCAAATACTAATGATACAATCTAGTATTTGCAAATGCTGAAATACTGATCCATCGCACACAACTGCATTTCAAAAGTTTAAAATAGTTCAAATTTCAGTTTAAGATTTTGGAGTTGGAAGAATGTTTAAATTTACCCTTTAAATTATATAAAATAAATCCAATATTATATTTATATTTATAAATGCGAAATAATTTAAATTTCTCCAAACGTAGATTAATTGTTCACATAATTTAGATGCAAGTTTGAACCATTTCAAAAATTTGGACCTTGGCCCATGCCGTAGTAGTAAAAACCGAAAAGATAAATAAATTAAACAAGAATTTGATTGCAGTGGAGTGATTAGTACTCGTAATCTAAATTAGTCCAAGCTGGTCCACCAGAGGACTACAAACCAAGTGGCATTTCCTCAGTTTAGAGATATAATACTTCCAACTCTAAACTCTTTCTTATTCACAAAAAAATATCTCAGTTTCTCTCTTGGATCATCTTCAATGGCTGCACTGACTTCAGTTTCATTGACCCATGTGCCTTTTTCCATATCTAACCTTCAAATTCGAAGAAATTACAGACGATTACCTATTATACTTGCATCATCTTCATCAGCTATGCCTTCTCACGAACCATCATCACCATCATCCACAGAAATTGGGAGTATATTATCTTCACCAAAAGCGCCCTTTGTTGATTCCGTTAAAACCCCTCAAAATGGATACATGGCAAATCCCAATGGAAACCCACTCGTTAAATTTGTTCAGCACACGGAATCAACCATTGAAAGGGTACAAATTTGATTTTGTTCTTCTTTCTTGCTACTTATTTTTTTATGACCTCTTACGCACCTCGAACTAATTTTACGGAATATATAACATCTTTCATCGGCAATAGGTATCAGATAACTCTGTCCATAACGTTGGAACAATGGGATCACCTAGTATTTTTTTTTGTATGCACGGGAATTTGAACATGAGACCTCGTGACTCTCAGCCATTAGGCCACACCCTTGATGCCTTTCTTGCTACTTATTATTTCTACTATTTGTTTGTTTATTTAAGCAAGCTTGCTACTTATTATTTCTACTAGTTATTATTTCTACTATTTGTTTGTTTATTTAATCAAGGGCAAAGCTAGTGTGTAGGTATGGATTACATCAAATTAGTAACTTTGGTTCAAACACTTTGTGTTAAGAAATCTATTTAATATGTACTATAAGCTATTTAATTTTGAATTCATTAACTTAAAGGGGGCTAAAATACTGTAACTACAAGTTTCAAATTGTAGCAACTTTGGTATAGCGTATTTGAACATCACAACATAATAGCTTAAAACAAGATTAAAGAGTTGTATCCAGCTAAACAATTGGATTCATAACATTAAGAATATGATATGCCCATGGAAGTGATTTAAGCAAAGCGAAAACTATTTAGTGCAGTGGCAGAAGTTCTAACAATGGTTTCATGAAAGGTGAGATTTCAAGTCCATATTCTCAAAACATAGAATCACTACAAGATGGTATCAAGAATTGACATTTAAGGTTATAATTTCAGTATCTGTTCAATATGACTGGAATGTTGATGTATGTTTCACATATCTGTTGATCACTGCTTATCTATATTTGAACAGGCAATATTTGACTTTCGTTTTCTGGCACTCCTTGCTGTTGGAGGTTCGTTGGCTGGCTCTTTGCTCTGCTTCCTCAATGTAATTCCTTTATTCAAGTATCCGTTATTTTTTAAATTTGTAGTATGAAAATATATGAGTATCATCTATTATATGTGGTTAAATTTTATATCTTTGTGTTTCCTGGTGAAATTGATGATGCAGGACTTCTGTTTGAGGATGTAATTAAGGCACAAACGTGGATACATTAGTGCACTTGTTGTTTTATAGACCACAAATAACCTATAGACCGCAAATGTTGATAATTTCAAAATGATTTATAGATGCTTTAGGGTGATTGGCTATAGAAAAACTTCTTGCTTCAAACAACTTCAGGAGTTATCTTTTGATTCAATATATGATAAAAATGGCTTGATGAGAACCAGACTAATATTAGTCTATTGTAATTCTGTTATCATACATCATGCATTAATAGAAAACACAGTATTTTGGGAGTCAGTTATTCCTAATCCATTACCAAAGTCTTATTGGAGCTCGTTCTCCTGCATTTCAAGATATCGTAATCTATCAGACTATCACTAGCTAAAAGCACCAATAATTAAATGATGAAATTACAGATGCAATATACCGTTCGTCCTCAATCTGTTTGGAAACTCTATCTTAACTTCTAAAATATCAGTTGATTATCAGTCTATAGTTTATTATGTGCATTACAGTTATCCTCAATCGATTGTTTATTTAGGTACATTATTGCTTCTAAAAGCCACTCTCTCTAGTGTTTTGAGGTGTAAAAACATTGATTTTGCTTCATACAATTAGTCCTCAACTAATGTGCTTCTTACTATCCCTTCTACTATATGACATCATCAAGACAGGAAATAATTCCACTTTTACCAGTACTATCAGTTGTTTATACAGTTAAATTCTCTTTGGTAGGGTTGTGTCTACATTGTTGATGCTTACAAGGTTTATTGGACGAGCTGTGTCAAAGGAATTCACACAGGACAAATGGTTCTACGATTGGTTGAAGCTATAGGTGAGTTTTTGAATAATCTTGATTCTATTTAAGATCATCATGCTTGTCGTCGGAAATTTGAAATAGACTAGCATCTCAGTATAGGGAGACATCTGACAGTTGCATTTAAATGTAACTTCATGCATCTATCTTTTGATGGCCACTTTGAAATTATTTGTGCACCACAGTATCCTATTCTAACCTGCCTTAGTAGTTTTCCCTAATGTTGAGTCATTTGCTGCTAAATTATCTAGATTTTCTGAGTCATCTACCTTACTATCACTTTCTAGTGGAAGATTATAAGCAAAATTTATCAGTCGAGAAGAAGCTTAACACTTTATTTTGGTATTTATCCAAAATGTCACTCAGTCGATGGATAAAAAATCCTTTTCTAATCTTCCTAAAGTGACTTTAACTTTGTTTTATTGTAACTTCCTCCGGTTGTCTTGTAAATTATCCAGGAAGTACTTTTACCTTGGTTGCAATACTGCTGTGGGAGCCATGGCCTAGTTGTATAGAGGTTGTGATCGTGAAAGAGTATTCAGTTGTAGCTCGTATAGAAGTTGCAGAATTTCCAACTAAAATGTCAATTTACAGGGTGTTATAGTACCTCATCGCTTACCTCTAAGCATGTAGTATCTTCGTTTTCTGTTCTTGAGTTTATTATCCTTGTAATGCAGATGTTTATCTTGCTGGGACCGTGATGTTAATATTTGGGATGGGATTGTATGGATTGTTCATAACTAATGTCTCTCCTGATGTACATCCAACCGCCGACCGTGCCCTCAAGCAGTCTTCCTTGTTTGGGATGTTTGCTCTGAAGGTAGTCACACTCTGGATATTCTTGATTTATGTACTCTATTTCTTTCTCAATTCTGTTTACCAATTTTAGCGGTTCTTATACTTCCAGTATGTATTGTTCCCTTCTTCATAAACTTCAGTTTAATCTTTCCTGTTTAATTACTGGGGAAAGGGATTTGGAGATGGAAAATTTGATGATTCTCTTTCAAAATGAAAACTACTTATTTAGAGGAGGGTTTTTTAAGCTGGAATCACACTCATGTCACATGATCTAATGTGGTTCACTTTTTAACCTTTATGTATTAAGAAACATGACTTTTATGCCTTGATTCTACAACAAAATATTTTTCTATACTTGGCTTTAGATATCAATGGATCTTGGAGTTCTGATTGGAATAGATGCTAATGAACCACTCAGATCATTTTCGTAACTTTAATAGGCTTTTATGGTAGAGCCAAATGAAACTCTATAAAGGTTCACTGTATCATCTACCCGTCTAGCAGTCTGCTGAAGATTATGGTATTCACAGAGCTATAATAACTGGTATTAAGGATTTAATCGAACTGCTGAAAGTTGTTGTAATCATAAGAAGCATAAATTTCAATGAGCTAGTTACATTCTTTCTTTGATACTTATTTGCTATTACTGTTATGATGCTCTATGTGACCGTTAAAGATTTGACAGTCTAATCTAGTTTGCCAATCCCAGAAATTGGTGTTGTGACATGTAAGCTTATGAATATGAATGCATCTTGCATATATCAACCACGAAACATGTGCGATTGTAGGTATAGTGTTGTCTGTTTAGTTCTTTTGCTTAAATCGGTTGATGGTGCCATACAGGAGAGGCCAAAATGGATGAAGATCAGTTCGCTCGATGAACTAAAAACCAAAGTGGGACATGTCATTGTCATGATCCTTCTTGTCAAGATGTTCGAGAGGAGCAAGATGGTGACTATAGCTACTGGTACTGATCTATTGAGCTACTCAGTGTGTATTTTCTTGTCTTCTGCTTCCTTGTATATTCTTCATAATCTGCATAAGTCAGACTAATTGTTGACATGTACCATAGTGATATGTATATGTAGCCAAGTTAACAAACTTTTGAAGCTAGCATCAATTTCTTTTCTTCTGAAAACCTTGTGTTATTTAGTATTAATAGCTCTCTCTCTCTCTCTCTCTTAAGTAGCTCATTAGTGTTTACTAAAAGTGAATGTTCCATCAATCCAGTATCTACCTTTCACCATAGACTAAAGAATGATTATATAATCATATATGCCATTGAAATTTGGCGCATCAACCCTTTAAGTTGGTGCTAACTTTCACTTTAAGGGTTGTCAATGGGTTCGGCAAGGGGTGTTCACGGTTTGGATAAAAATCGATCCAAATCGAAAAATCGAATCAAACCGATAAAATAAAATCGATTTTATTTGGGTTTGGTTTGGTTTGGTTTTAGATTTTTGAAAACCGATAGTATTTGGTTTGGTTATGGTTTTATTCAAAAAAACCGAAGAAACAACCGAACCAAACCGATGAATTATATACATACATTTTATTAAAATACATACTTAATATATTATTTTTATAAACAATTTTAAAGATCTTATATATGTTTTCATTATAATTTTCTTATTGAAAGCAAAAATGTTCAAGGTGAAAACATTTACTTTATTGGTTTCATGTATAAGAGTGTCTATGACAATTCTTTGTGGGACTGAAAATGTTAATGTTTCTTCCTTCTAAGCCAATATAGTGAATTTTAAAGCTTTAATCATAATAAATTCAGTAATCAAAAGTTCAATAATTTCAGTCATTCTAACTATTTTTTTTTTGTTTTGAATGTACTGTTGTCACTTTTTTCACATTTTGAATGAATTGTTTCTTTTATTTTTGTGTATGGTTAATAACCGAATAACCGAACCAAACCAAACCGAAACCGATAATCACCAAACCGATAATGTATATTATATTTGGTTTGGTTTTGATAATTTTAAAACCGATTAAGTTGGTTTGATTTTGGTTTTGACCAATAACCGATCCAAACCGATCCGTGAACACCCCTATTAAATCGGTCTTGAAATTTTAATACAATATCGACCCTCCAAGATAGCGAAAATCGATATATGCATACAATTTTTAATTCTAACACATTTTTTTTATTTCCAATTAGATATCCTTTTCTTCATCTGGCCACACAATTCACAATTACAAAATTGTACGTAACTACGACATTACACAAAAAAATGAGAAAATGACAAACCTATCAAGACAAAAATTGACAAACAAACCTATCATATCATAACAAGACCAAAAAATGACAAGTGTTGACAACGATCTCATTCATAAGGTCATTTTTTAAATGAAAAAAAAAGGGGTTATTTTTTAAATGGAAAAAAATGCGTCTGCCGGGAGTCGAACCCGGGTCTATTGCTTGGAAGGCAATTATCCTAACCGTTGGACTACAAACGCTTCTTGTTCTAATTCACGTTCTTTTTTTATATATATGCACCCATGCGTTGCACAAATACTTTTAAATTTAAAATAATTTATAAAATTTATTATTCACTTGTTAAAATTTTATATAGATACCAAGTCTACAGACACAGCATATAGATCCTCAGTGCCTTAAAACTTCAGAAATAACATATGATAGAATCATGGATATATACCATGTAGCCTGTAGGTTAGGTGTTGCATTCACAATTAAACGTTTACACTCTTATATATTTTTTTAAAATGTATCATATTGTTTTGTACTGTATTATTTTAATTTATATATCATATAGTTTTTCATCATAACACAATGTCACTCATCAAATATTTTACATTAAGTAAAGTAGATTTTTTATAGTTTTAGGGGGAGTAGAAAGTAGGAGTTATATATATATATATATATGTATATTGATTTAGTTAGCTCCAAAAAGGAAAAGGTTCTCACATGATTGATCTTAACTGTTTGTTGATCTTATATATTATTGTATCAATTCAATTTAGCTTGTGAACAATGTCCAAAATATCCTGTCTTTACAAAATATTTTCATATTATGTACATTTTGAAGCTGTCGTCTAACATACTACTTTCTCTTAATTTTGACAAGGCAGTGCAATTAATCTGTCTAATCCTTTCTCGTGAAAGCTTAAGCACTCTTCCAATCTCCTCAAAAGATTGAGGGGTATCTCCATTGAGGCCAAAGTGCAGTTTCAGAATCTTTGCTTCTCTATCACATAACACATTGTGGAGAATCTTCTCCAGGTCTTGCTTCATCATTTGTCTTTTTACATTTTCTTCTGGTGTTGTGTCTTCTGGCCCTGATATGATATTCTGCAACAATCAAAATTTGACCGGAAGGCGTGAGCTTTTACTCTTCATTAATCAAGCGCCTTTTCGTGTGTAAGTTTAAGTCAAGCTTGATCAGCATTAGCTTAATAAGAAGCTCAATCAAGTTATTCTTTGTAGGCAAGACTAATTCAATTTCCAGCAGCTTATAAGTGACAAATTGTCATTAGCGGTGCTAATATAAGAAAACAATTGTTGAAACAACAAAGATTTGGGACAAACCTGCAATGACATGTAGCCTTGGCTAGTTACTATTTGATCAATGGAAATTGGTGCTCGGTTCCTCTCGATAACTAGTCTAACAGTTGAAACATCCATACCAAGAGCTTCTGCAATCTCATCGTAGGAAGGCATTCGTCGAAGCTTTCTACTTAATTCAGTGTTGGCATTGCAAATCTTTGGAACAAGCTCAGATATGCTCCCCTGCATATAACAGACTAACCAATGCATTTCACTTATTACAATCATAACTAGCTATACATGTATCTACTAAATCAGAGAAGTTCATGAAGAAGTTGGCCTAATGCGCTTATTGCCAGTAAACTAATTTAGCAATCATTATGATTTTCATTGCGTGATTATGCTGAAAAGTCCATGAAGAAAAAGACCCTGCAGATTTGGTGTTCAGCTCTAGACTACTGCAAAATTTCATGGCCATTGCACTAGAACCATCACAAAATTTGACAGTCATCACTATATCACAAAATGCAAAACTTGCACAATGGTGAATATTAAGAGTAATGAAGTCCTTATAATGCATTAGCTTACCGGTAATCTAATAACTCTAGACTTGTTTGCTACGGCTCTTGAAATAGCTTGCCTAATCCACCAATAAGCATAAGTAGAAAGCTTATACCCCTTCTTAGGATTGAACTTTTTAGCACCATGAAGTAGACCTATGCTTCCTTCCTGTAATCAGAACAGTGAAGAAGGGGATGCTTACTGTCCATAGGGAAACAGAATCGCGATGGCAATAAAGCTAGATTACAAGAGATGAAATTAGGGACCTGTATTAGATCTTGTAAGCTTAATCCTTTGCCTTGATATGAAGCTGCAACAGATACAACAAGCCCTTTATAGCATTGAATTATCCTCTTTTGTGATTCTTTCGCATTAATCAAGAGCTTATCCAGTCTTCGTGTGCTCATTCCTGCAGCCTTAGCCAGTTGCTTTGAACTCAGGTCAATCTCACTTGTTTCTTCAACCATCTTTCTCAATATCTCAATTCTTGCTTCTTCCTAGTACAAGAATTAAAACAAATAAAGTTAAGACAATAAAACAAACAAGCAAGAAAATAATAACACCATAAAACCAGTATAAACCTGTTCAAGCTAAGGGGTCTTGTATTTCATTAAAACGTTACTCATTTTATTTCAAATTGTATGAATTACTATCTCGATTATCATCACTATACTCTCTTAAAACAATGCAAAGAAGACATACTTTCTATATAAATGAGAGTTTTTAAGTTCTATCCACATACAATGTATTAAATAGTATTTACACAATCATGTCACTTACAAGTTAATTACATCTAAACAGCGGCAGAGTCAGAAATTTCACTACGGAAACTCAAAATATGAAAGAAGCAAATACACAAAGAAGCCAAAGATAATCCAACATCTATTATATATACATACAAAATAACTTTAATCATAAATAAACAGTGTAAGTTTCCACCGAAAGATTCAAATGAACCCTTTTGACCCTACCTGACTCCGCCCCTGCATCTAATTCTCTATGATAAACATTGTTAACCTACAAACAAAAGTATCTTTACAATCTCAATTGATGAATGCTGGATTTGTACCTTAAGGTACCAAGAATACTTTGCCTCTTCCTTATGGGTCAAGTAGAAACCTGTTTTTAAGGGTTTCAAATTGAAAATCTTATCCCCTTTCTCCATTTCCAAACATTCTGAATGACAACAGCTTCTTCTTTTTCTTCTCTTCTTTCTTCTCATTGCTAACCCAATCTTCTCATCAAACATCTCAACTTTATTGACACTCTCCTCAAAATCGGTATCGAAAACCAAAGAACTTCCTTCAATTGTAAAAGCTTCATTAGCTGCTTCAATTGTCAATGCATGAATTGGGTCCAAAAAAGAGCAATTTTTAGGGCAATACAGAATTGAATAATGGCAGAAAGGTTTAGTGGATAATTTAGAAGGATAAGGGAAGAGTGAAGCTGGAGAATGGTTTGAACAGGACCATGCAGCCATGGCCATACAAATCTCAACTTAAAAGAGAAATATGTTTTTTTTTTCCTTCTCTTCCATTGATGTAGATATATTTTGAGGCTAGTAGATATTTTCAAATTTTCTGTTCGACCTTTTCTTTTAAAAAAATTATTATTGAAGACAAAACTTATAAAAATAATTTACAGTAAATTATTCGGATTAGAACAATTTTTTGGAACAAAAATATCTTCGTCGTTGGTTAAGTAGCTCCAATATACTCTCCCACAAGCAAATAGTTCAAAAGTATAGTGCTCTTAAATCTTAATAGTAAAAATTAGAGGCTTATTTTTTTGAGATTTTTTCAGATGATAATTTAATTTCATACGCAACCAATCTTGTATGATATAACAAAAGTTTAATTAGTTCAATCAATTAAATATTTATTAATTCTACTATATGTTTTAGCATCTATGTGAATGTGATTTATTACCTTTTTTTTTTCGTTAAGAGTTTAGCGTCTTTTTTACTATATAAGGCCATATTCTTATTTACGGTTTAATTTCTTTTCTTTTCTTTCAGTGGTACTCTTTTTGATAGGTTAATTTTTTAAATTGAAAATTCTAAATTATATATGGATAGTAATACTTTTGATTTCCAAATTCCAAATTCTCTTTTTTTTTTAACCCTCCCTAGGAGCTCCCACCCATTTTGCTCTCTTGGTGACTTGAACTCGCAATCCCGTGAGTTGAAAGTGAGGAGTGCTTACCATCCGAGCAACTCCCTCTCGCCTAAATTCCAATTTCTCCAGTATAGCCAAGAAAGAAAAAAAACTTAAACTGAATTTGAAAAGGTTAATTAAGTTCCAAGTAAGAATCCAATTAGAATTAGGATTACGTCTAGTTCTGCCCTTGTATATATTTTGTACTCCTACATTAATCACCTTATTGCATCACTCGTACATGAATACATTATATTAAATATTGGAAAACATATGCACAACGAAAGCATATATGGGTATCGCAACAACATTAGTTGTCTTCTTCGCGATTCTCTCTTTGTTTCGTGTTTGCTCTGCTCAAGCTTTGAAAGAATGCCCGTTTAAATCTCTGTACCAGCAATTTCAGAATTCAATCTCAATTAATCATGTTAACAATAACAACAACACGATGCTTGTAACGTACCGGTAATAGTGACTACAACAACAGGGATTTCTATGACAAATTCATTGAAGCAATCGGAACTTACCTTATAGCAAGGCAGGGATATTACTTCGTAACATAAGTTATTTCAAATTTTGATTCAGTTCGATTTTCGATTTTTTAATAGTGAAATATCATACCAAACTAATTCAATTCAGTTTGATCTTTTCAAGTTCATTGTTTTAAATTCGATTCTTCAGAATAACTAAAGTACAATAGCAAAGTCCAGAATCAGTAAATTTCAATTTTGAACTAATGTTATTAAGCTTACGTAATCTTAAAATCGAAATATCAAAAAATAAATAAATTAATAAAATCGAATTCCATACGTCTTCACTTTCCATTTAACTAGGTATATATCCATGTTTTTATTTAGTTGTTTGTAAAGTGAGTGCCTATAGTAGTACTAATAAATATCCAAAGAAAAAAAAAATCAAACCAGGAAAATAGAGAAACAGTAACTAAAAATGAGATTCATTAGTAGGTATAGTTTACCTAATTATGATTTAGGAATTTATTTTTTTTGGTAATAACTGTGAACTACTACCATTACTCCAACATGAAAACTTCAAAATTACAACCTAAAGAGCACCTCTAGTCCCAACCACCTCCAAGAAGATGTTTAGGACTATCCATGCCTCAAGCAAAACTATTCCAGGAAAAAACCATAAGCTATTACCAAATACAACAAATTTATTCTTTTGATCTAAACTAATTACTCTCTAGTTAGTCTTCTCAGCAGAGTCTGACATCTCGTGGCACCCCTTGTGTTCTGGAGAGTGGCTAGTCGAGCTCTCACTTCTGCCTGTATCTGTACAATCACACAACTTGTACTCACATCTATGCTTCGAAAAATCTTCAAATCCCTTGCTTTCCATGTGTGATAGATCATTGCCCCCCATATTGCCACCACAACTTCTTTTTGTATTTGCTTCCATTTCCTTTGTTTCAGCCATTTCAGACTTTGTGGGACATCCTTCTGAATCATTTGGACCCCTGATCAGTTTGCCAAACCATGTCGAACTGCAGTAATCCATTCACACTCGGAGAAAAGATGTCGAGGAGTTTCTACCACCCCTGCCAAACAAATACATCATTTTGTATCCTCCACATGAATGTTCAATCTCATCATTCTAGACTTGGTGAGCAGTCTGTTCTGGTTTTCTAACCATACGATAAATCTATGTTTTGGCTGCATAATTTTTGTCCATATAAGGTTTGCTTCCCAAAGCCTGGTTTGAGCCCCTATTAGTACATTATAGCTCCTTGTTACTGAGTAAGTGCCACATTTTGTCAGCTTGTATTTGTCATTTTGGTACCAATCTGCCATCTTAGTTTTCAGAGAGGTCAACTTTCTCCAGTACCAACTACAATCTGTAGGTGGTATGTGATTCCAAATATTTCCATGTTGCTTTATATACACTCCATGTACCCATTTTACCCAGAGAATGTCTTGTTTTTCTGAAACCTGCCATAATAACTTCCCACCTGAAGCTTCATTCCAATTTCTGCACCCCTTAACATTTAGTCCTCCAAATTTCTTTGGGAGGCACACCTTGTCCCAGGCAACCAAAGGTGTTTTTCTCTGATCTGTACTACTTCCCCATATAAAATCTTTGCTTTTTCTATCCACGGCCTTGAGCACACTTTGAGGTAAGATAAAGACTCTACCCCAAAAATTAAATATCGAAAAGAAGACAGCATTGACTACTTGTAGTCTTCCTGCATAAGAGAGCTTCCTAGCATAAGCATTTGTTACCCTCTCAGTAATCTTCTCCACTAGTTGGTGACACTCCATCTTACCCCATTTCTTTGAAGATAGTGGAAGCCCAAGATACCTAATAGGTAGAGTACATAAAGAGTATCCTGTCATTTCTAATATCTCCTCCTTTAAATTATCAGTGATCCCAGCTAGAAAAATATTGGATTTCTCCACATTAGCCACTAAGACAGTAGTATCACTAAAGTGCTCCAAAGCTTCTTGTGCTTGATCACAGAAAAGAAGTATCTAGAGTTATCATCCCCTAATTGAATCAAAGTTACTTTGCTCCTCTGTTGTAGATACACCTTCGCTAGATATGAAGATTTTCTGAATTTCTGATACTGCGCCTTTTCCTTTTGTTGTAGATTACTGTACCATGGGGTTAGCATGTAGTGCTGATTGTGCTGACGCCAATGCCTCTCTATCTTCATCTGCCTCTGCCACTATATTTCAAAAGTGTTGCTTATTCAATTTCCTTAGCTCCATCTTCAACATTTTTTGCTTCTTTACCAACTGGAACATTTTACAACCACTAACAGGAACTTCCCAGATCGCTTCTACTATTTCCATAAACTTTGGGTGACTGGACCATACATTATAGTATTTAAATTGTCTAGACCTTCTGTTACCATTAATTCTCTCTAGCTTCGCTGGACAATGATCGCTTATTCCCTCGTCGAGAAAAGTAGCACTGTAATCTGGCATCTTGTTCAACCATATTGTATTTACAAACACCCAATCAATCTTCGAAAAAATCCTATTACTTCCTTGCTTATCACTTCATGTGTTCCTACTCCCATGTGGAGGGAGTTCTGTAAGTCCACATTTTCCAATACATGCATGCATGTCGAGTACTTTGACCATCGAAACAGGATTCCCACCACATCTATCATCCATATTGAGAATTGAGTTAAAATCCCCCATGATGAGCCATGGATCGTTACATCCCATGCTCACCCTCTCCAGATACCTCCACAAATCCTTTCTACCCTCCCTGCTATTAAAAGCATACACCACTGTTAGAATTAATGGAATTCTTACTCCATTATGTATTACCCGACTAGTTACTGCTTGAGCACTACTACTTTCTTCCACTACTTGGAACACATTCGGCCTCCAAGTGAGCCAAATTCTTCCATTGTAGTGATGTTGTAAGTTTGTGATAAATTCCCATCCCCCAAACATTTTCCCTGTAATTTCCTTGATTTTTCCATCTTTTATTTTTGTTTCAACCAGCCCAATTAGTCCTACCCTCTCTTTATTGCAAAGGATATTAACCTCATTTTGCTTATTAGGGCCATTGAGACCCTTAATATTCCAGCATAGCATGTTATCCATTCCCACTAATAGAGATATTACTACCTCCTACATTTCTGGATTGACTTGTCACTCCTTTTGTGTTTATTGATTCTTGGTTCAGAACTTGGAATGTGTTCTTAACCAGCCCCGTCTGCCTTTGCTTGTAGTGTTCTTGTTGTACATTTGTTAACCTTTGTATCCTTGTTGGCGTAATCCATTCAGTATTACCCTGCTTTGTTGGAGATGGCGTCTTCGTCATTTTCTCATTTCCTGTCTTCGCACCCCCAACTTCTATAGCTTGTGGCATTCATTCATCTGTCTTAGCCTTTCCTTTCTCGATCCTGGTGGTTTATTCTTCCTGCATTGCTTTATATTATACCCATATTTTTTTGCAGAATTTACATATTATAGGCCTCCAATCATATTGAACTTTCTGCTCCACCAAATTCCCCCTTTCATTTTTAAACATCACCCTTTCTGGCAGGTCCGTATCAATGTCCACTTCAATAAGGAGTCTTGCAAAATTCAACCCTTGTTTCTTTTCAGTGTGACTGTCTACCATCAAAGGTTTCCAGATGAGACTTCCAATTTTACTCAAACTGATTGGGCTCCAGTACTTGAAATCCAGGCCAGGTAGCTTAACCCATATTGGCACTGAGTGAAGTTCATCCCTAGTGAACTCCATCTCAGGGGACCATGTCTTTGCACTAAACGGCTTGTTGTCGAAATGGTATATTCCTCCTTGAACAACATCGTCCTTACCTGCTGCAGTTTCAAATTTAACAATAGCTATGCCATTTTGTAGCATGGCAACCTTGTTGATACCCCACTTTGCCCACAGACGTTGGATAAAACCATTCACCACAGCAAAAGGGGGATGATCCCCAAGAACATAGCAAATTACAGAGTGTTTCCAATAGTCTATTTCAGTACCAATATCTTCAATTTCGATTTCACATACAGGAATCTCCCCTTGCATTTCTAGCGCAACATAATCCAATTTGAACCCCGCATTTGAGATCTTAGTAATATCAAAATTATCCCAGATAAATGGCTTCTTCGTTCTATCCGGCATGACCTCTACTTCATACATTTTGGAAGTTGAGCTTCATATTTCAGACCACCTTGCCCGCAGCTGCCTCGCATCAGTGTGATTCCCCACTTCCATGTTTGACATTTCTGGTGTGGGTTGAGCTTCAACCGAATTCTGCAGCTCGCTACCTACTGTCACCCTCATCAATTTCGGACTATTACTCTCATTCGTCACCTTCACTTGCCCTGCTTTATTACTAGGTTTAGCACCCTCGCCGCTTTTCGATGGTGTCGTATCTTCTTCCGTTGTTCCCTCCTTCGCCCTTAGTGTGCGAGTTCCTTTCGTTGTGTTCCCCTGTGCCATTAACGCCTTCTGTGAGGGGATACGAGCTCTCTTTACCATGGATGGCGTACGTTATGCTAACCTACGCTGAGAGAGACTCATATCCTGCGCCACTCAAAAATATATGATTTAGGATTTATAGCTATTG
Source organism: Solanum piurae (assembly GCA_029582685.1). NCBI lineage: Eukaryota > Viridiplantae > Streptophyta > Magnoliopsida > Solanales > Solanaceae > Solanum > Solanum piurae. Next base: position 18,658 of record JAJOOO010031839.1, read on the forward strand.
TTTTGGAGCTATATCTGTCACTTAAATTTGTTATATTTGTTTGCTCAAATTCGATGTATATGTCGCTCAAATTCAATGCATTTGTTCGCTCAATTTCGCTATCGTTGTATTTGTTCACTCAATTTTACTATATTTGTTCATCAATTTCGATGTATCTATTTGCTCAATTTACATTATATCAATGTATCACTTATAAGAGGTATACTTGTATTATTACCAAAATACCAATCAAATCGTCATTACAAACTTGAATTTGAACTTGACAAGTTTTATTCAATGCACATCTAAACTTTATGTTAGCTTAATTATCCTCCTCAACATGGCAATTTAAAAACACGGCCCCTTGAACATTGGCAATTCGTAAAAGTGTGACATATGCGCTTCCATGTGAATTTTCTTATTCATATGATTTTTTTAGGATACAATATATATTTTTGACCTTTCTTAAGTTCACCGATTATTTGAATCATCTTCTTCAAGCCAAATCTGTAGAAAAAACTGGGAACAAGTATTTTGATAATATATTTTTTTATTAGGGCAAAAGATAGTGATATTATAATCAATCTTTTTTTAAAACAGTTTTGGTCAAGAAAAAAAGGAATGCATGTTATAAAACAAATAATCATTATATATATATATATAATTGAAATAAATAATCATTTTCTCTAATAAAAAAATAGGAATAAAATATATAATGTATATTAAAAACAAAAGAGTAACACAATTAAAAGAAATAAATTATTATATTAATTGTGTGGACAACTAATAGTTGAAAAAAATACCATACTTGAAAGGTGAGTTTTGAATTTCTCTTTCATCCCATGCACCTAAAAAATACTCCCTCAGTCCCTTTTTATATGTCATCCCTTTATATAAATATTTGGTCCATATTACCTGTCATTTCATAAAATCAATGCATAAATTACCATATTGATCCTTTTTTACCCTTGTGAGTTATTAAAGCCTTGAAAATAAACATTTAACCAACTTAAAAAATCTAAGCAAATGATTGATTGAAAACTTGAGTTCTACAATAAATAAATAAATAAGGATAGAAGGGTAAAGTTACATTATTTCTTAATGCAAGTGCAAAGTAAAAATATGACATATAAAATGAAACGGAGGGAGTAGTACATTTACATTCTTTCCCACATCAACATCTAAGTTAGTCGAAACTATCAAATTGTCAAATTCAAAATAATAATTAGGCTATCGTAAGGTTCAAATATGCAATAAATAAACCTTATCAACTTCAAAGAAAAATTTATTTCGTTCAATTTCAGGAGAACATATACCAATATCACTAATATCAATATTATTAATGATAATATTCGTAATACATCATATTCAACCCTATAATTTATTCAATTGGTATATAGTTAATATCTCAAATGGTCACTCAACTTTGAGTAATTTATTTAGAAAGTCACTCAACTTTGTTTTATCGTTCAAAAGTCATTCAACTATTGATAATATCATTTAAAAAGTCACTCAACTAATGCTATTTTCCTTATAAAGTCATCCAACTAATTCAAATAATTTCTTCATTAAATTTTGTTGAAATACAATTTCATTTTAAACTAATTCTAAAAAAAAAAATATCCTCATTTTAATTATTATTTTTGAATTTTGTTGAAATATAATTTTTTAAAACTATGTTTTTAAAAAAATAATAAAAGATCGCTGAGCATCTTTTTGATTACTCCTTTTAATTTAGTAAAAGATATATATTTTAAACGTACAGTTGCAGTTGACAAATTAAAATTAAAACCTGCAGTAGCATTGTTATTAATTTATTAAGAAATAATAGAGTTTGCTATTTTAAACGTACAGTAGCAATTGAGAGAGAGAAAAAAAATATTTTTCTGTTTTAGTAATTATTTTACTGGAATTAATTATGCTAAAAAATGCTACTGTTTGTTTTTCAAAAAAATTCTAATTAAATAACCGAAGAAGGTCAATAAGATAACTAAAATAAATGTCTTATTATTTCTTAAAAAATAATTTAAAACAAAAACTAGATTTCAATAAAATTTAATGAATAAACTATTTAAATTGTTGGGTGACTTTTCGAGTGAAATATCAATAGTTGATTAACTTTTTAAATGAAATAACAATAATTGAGTAATTTTCTAAGTGAAATACACATAGTTGAGTGACTTTTGAATTATAAATAAAGTTGAGTGACTCTCTAAGTGAACAATTCAAATTTGGGTGACTTTCTAAGTAAAGTATGCAAAGTTGAATGACCATCTGCGATATTATCTCTATTATAAAGGGAGTACATACAAAAGAAATGTGAAAAAAATGTTAGTCCTGTTATTTTTTTTGTTTGACAGATATAGGCGCCAAAATAGAGCCTTATTGAGAAAGACAGCTGGTCCCAAACAAACCATGGGGTACCTCTTGCTCTTATATCACTACTAAGGGCATCTCCAACCAGGGGCGGAGCCACCTTAGTACAAGGGGTTCATCCGAATCCCCTTCGGTGGAAAATTATATTATTTATATATGGTTAAAATAATTTTTTATGTATATATAGTAGATGTTGAATCCCCTTCGACTACTTCGTATGTCTATTCTACTGATTTTGAACCCCCTTATTGAAAATTCTGGCTCCGCCATTGTCTCCAACCCTACACTCTATTTTACTCTTCAAATATAAAGTTCTCTATTTTTTCAGACAATCAACTCCAACCCAATTCTCTATTTTACTCTCCAAAAAATAATCTTTTTCTCCCTCCTCAATATTATATTATTATTTCTATTTCTATTTCATTTTCTTATTTCATAATATAAATCCGTTCTTTCTTTTTTCAAAATAATCACCCTATATAATTTTCATGTAATATAAAATTATTATTTTTTAAAATTCTTTATTTAATATAAAATTATATTTTATTATAATTTTTAAAGAACAACTACGAAAAATTGAAAAAAGAAATCAACAAGCATCACTGCAGACTTAGGGCTGTTCATGGTTATGGTTATACAACCAAACCGAACCGCAATCCGAACCAAACCGATTAAAAAAACCGATATTTGGTTTGATTTGGTTAGGTTTGGTTTTAAATTTTGAAAATCCGATATTATTTGGTTTGGTTTTGGTTTTACTAAAAATTAACCGCTAAAATAACCAAACCAAACCGAGAAGTTATATATATAAATTTTATAATTATTTATAAATAAAATATTAGTATTTTTATAAATTTTAATTAACTTAAGTCTTTAATTTTACTATT
>JAJOOO010031840.1:0-15933 GCA_029582685.1 Solanum piurae
TAAGTTGAATGAACGATTTATGTTGAGATGTGAATGGAGCTTGTCTTATGTAGCCTTAAGGATCACTTGGGTGTGGTATGGAGAGGTAGTATGGGCTGCCTCACCATGTCTTACTAGGGTGAGTCTTGGGATGACATTTGATGAGTGTTCTAGTTCTATGAAGTGACTTGTTGGCTTATGTTCTTACATGTCTTATGTGATTAATTGGTGAAGGTTGAGGTATGCATGGTAAGTGCACTTTGTGTGACCTTAAGGTGGTGCCTTAGTATGGGTAATGGTATGGGACGTTGCACATACATTGCACAAAGGTATTGCTTAAGGGTTACTTAAGGTGGAGGTCCAAGGCAAGAAGGTAAAGGTAAATGGGTTATGTATGTTTATGAGGTATTGTGAAGCACATGACTTTGTATCGTTGGTTGTGACTTGTAAGGTGCCTATTATGTTGATGTTCATGGGATTTTATCAAAATGGCATGAAAGCATAACTTCCAAACAAATGTCCTTTTTAGCATGTCTTGCATATCCTCATACTTAGTACGTGTGTTGTACTAACCCCTTTTCTTCTAATTTACTACAAGTGTAGGTTGTGGTAACTAGGAGGAGATTGTGCTTTGGAGTTGCTTGGATTGCTTCACTCTTCCAAGTCTTTGGTATGTCCTCAAGACTCGAGGACTATGTTTAGAAGTTTCTTAGTCATTGTAATAGACACTTAAGTTTCATTTCATTTGTAAAGGTCTGTGTCCTTTAGTACGTTTTAAGTTCTTGTCTAAGATTGGCTAAAGAGACTTAGTAGTTCCGCTTGCGTATTGACGTTTTCAAATGTTGATGACTCTTGAAGTCCTATGGTGTTATTGAATAAAAGTTTTAAATTCTTAGTGATTTTTATGATCCATGCGATGAATGAATGCTAAGGCTTGTATAAGACCTATGAGAGGTCGAATACGCATGTAACGGCTAGGGGGTACTCTCAGGTCGTTATAAGTCCTTAAAGTTTTCAAAAGTCTTTCACAAATGTTTTAACTTTGTTTTAAGACTTCAGTTTTGAGTTCAGTAAAGAGTAAAGTTGAAGTTCTTTTCTTCAAAGAAATATATGGGGACTATGTATCCCAAAGAGATTTAAAGATGTTTTCACATTTTAAATAAGAATGGAAACTGAGATTTCCAAAGAGCCTTCGGGCTAGTTTTCAGAAAAGAGTAATAGCTTTCTAAATGAAGCAAGAAGGGAAACTGAGATTTCCAAGATAGCTTTTGAGCTAAGTTTTGAGCACTAATCTTAAATAACAGAAGAAGTATGTTTTAAAAAATAGAAGAAGTATGTTTTTAAAAACATAAGAGCTAGTATATTTTGGGAGTAGTATTGAGCACCGAATTAGGGGCGAGCATGAGTTCAAATAACTCACATCTCCATAAAACCATGTAGCCACCATGGGTAAAAAAGGGTCATACTTTTTAGATGAACCCTTTACACAATAGACTAGTGGATCCACTTAGTAGTTCAGATCCTATACCTTTGGCCGGGTATAGGATGCGCTGGCAGTGTGAGGTAGATCGTTGTATCATCACTATAGCTCTTATGTGATGGTTGTCGGTTAGAGAAACTCCCAAAGAAGTTATTGTATTTTTATATACATCAGTTTATCATATTTTTACATACATCTCAGAGTTATTTGTATCTTTGCATACACACAGAGTTGACATCATGTTTTAAACAGCTTTTTGTTTATATTGCACTTGTTTTAAACTGTTTTATATTGAAATTAGTTCAGTTATGTTGAGTTGAGTTGAGCCAGGTAAGTTCTTCAGTTCCTTTCAGATTCCTTTCAACCCTATGTTGTTTTAGCATTCCAACTCGCATACTCATACATTCAATGTACTGATGACAGTTGGCCTGCATCGTCTTATGATGCAGACTCAGGTAACTAGGATCGGCATTCCAGTGCACCATTGATCCAGTGAGGTTTGTCCCAATATCCATCTCAGTTGTATTAGAGGCTTCATAGATAGACAGTCAGTTAGTTAATTCAGTTGTCTTTACATTTCATTTCTTATGTTAAAGACTTGAGTTTACCTAAATGGCCAGTTGAATGTTCCTTTATAACATTCTAGTTTCTTTATAAATTTTTATGTGATGAGTTAAGTCTTCCGCTGAGTTAGTAAGCCAGGCCAAGGGTTCGCTTGGGGCCAGCAATGGTTCTCGAGTGCTAGTCCCTCCCAGGGTGTAGGCTCGAGGCGTGACATTAATAATTGAATAACCAAACCAAACTAAACCGAAACCGATAACAACCAAACTGATAAATAAATATTATATTTGGTTTAGTTTGGTTTTGATAATTTTAAAACCGATTAAGTTGGTTTGGTTTTGATTTTGACTAGTAACCTAACCAAACCAACCCGTGAACACCAAATGTGTGTTTCACGTATGTAAAAGAGGGATTTTAGGTTTAAAATTCTCCATGAGTTCCTACAACAGGAATAGACTGATGCTGAATTTTCACGGAAATAGCAAATCATTTTATAAACATTAGTCAAAGGGTTTAATCCTAACACGAACATAGGGCTATCATTGATCATGGGTGGAGGGAGATGGGAGGGTCTCACCTCTCTAGTCGCAGGATTCCACAATGCACAAGAAACCACATCATCAATTACTCTGATCATAAAAAATAAGTTGTGCACAGAACGTAAAAGGTACATCATGCATCTAAACGTTTAGGGATTTTCTTCATAAATCAAAGTTAGGGAACAAGAGTCATGAATATTAAGAAGGTTACCAGTATTGTAAGGCAGGATTGTGAGGGGGGGGAGGGAGCGCTACAATTCTTCAAGTGTTTTGAACGAATTCAGGGGTTTTGATAAGAGCGTACATGTTCTTGCAAACAAATTTGGATCGCAACAATGACTTAACACGACACCTCAATAAAATATCCTTCCCTACATCTTCAGGGAAACTAGCTACACAATCATCCAATTTTAGGTTTCAACAGAAGCAATTTGCTTCCTTAAATAGACAAGGAGAAAATTCCCCCATTCTGATCCTTCATTTTTGTTACCATGATTCATTTTATCACCCTTAAATTTTTTTCTAAATTTAGACATGGAAAGCCAAATACTACTTCCCTTCTTTATCATATTAAATTTTGTTCTAAATTTAGACATGGAAATCCAAATACTACTTCCCTTCATTATCATATTAAATTTTGTTCTAAATTTAGACATGGAAATTCAAATACTATGTTCCTTCTTTCTCATATTAAATTTTGTTATAAATTTAGTCATGGAAATCCAAATATTACTTTCCTTCATTTGTCATATTAAACTTTGTTCTAAATTTAATCATGGAAACCCAAATACTACTTTCCTTCTTTCTCATATTAAATTTGGGTGAAAATCATTTACACCCCTGAACATTGGTTTAAAAATCTAACTCCTTCCTCAACTTTTAAAAAATATTCTTTCTCCCCCCTCCCCTCTTTATCGTATGCAAAGACTATTTTACCGTTGTCATTTTTAATCCATCACTATTTTTTATATTATATATGTATTGTTTTATATTTTAACCATTGTATTTATAAATTTGTATTCAAGTTCATTAACATTCTAAGTAGAATATTCCTTTTATAAGTTTAAATATCATGTATTTCTAATTTTTATCTAGGATATAATGCACTTTCGAATGGTTAAAACAAAAAAGTAAACATTTTACTTTAAAAATTTGTGTTTATATATGTTAACAACTTTAAACCCAAAGCTAAAATCAATACATGCGTTTTATCTTCTTCTTTTTTTAAGAAATTCCTTTTCTAGAGGTGTGATTTATGTTTCATATAGCTAGACGCATTTGTTCTATCAATATTTCACTTTAAAAACAATAATCATATATTTTTATCATATAAAATCAATGCATCAAAAAGAGAGAGAAAAACTCGATTGTTTATATTTGTATTGACAAATGTTGAGATCATTCATGGTAGAATCCCTAGGTTAAACAAATAGCATTCAACTCACTTATTAAAAAAAAATCTTGAACACCCTTGATGAAATTTCTGGCTCCGCCACTGCCCATGCTAATATATCATATAGAATGTTTGTATCTATTTGTTCAACTTTATATAAACTTGATTTCTACTTGTGCACACCCAAAGTTGGACGGTGTAGATGACAGTTCAATCCAAGCTAAAAGGGAACGTTTATGTAATTATGCATATCTCTTATATATTATCTAATATTTATGTAGATGAATAAATTTTGATTGTCATTAATGTTTTTTGAATAATTATAATTTTAAACTTATTTACAAAATAAATATAAATAGATATTTTTTTAAGAAGTTGTTATGAAATATACTTATTTTGATCAATTAGTTTTCATTACTTGCATCAAAATATGTGTATAAGGTTATCACATCATAGATTCCACTAAAATTAGTAACACTGTTTTCTTTTGTTCATTTATTTCATTAGAACAACATTAAATTATACTCAATCAATAGTTTTTCCATTTTGACGATACAATCAAAAGTAAAAAACTACTAAGATCGACAAAGACAATGATTCCTCTTATGACTGATTTCCCTACACAAAATTGCATCTTTCTGCCATGCGACCTAGATCAATGTCCATTTCATTTCTATGATGTCTAGTATTGTTGTCTCCAGAAGTTCTAAGATATTAAGTACGTGCAATTAAATTCTAAGTGTTGTTGAACAAACTCAGGGGTTTTGATAAGAGCATACTAGTTCTTGCTGACACATTTGAATCGCCACAAAGATTTCACAGGCAATCTCCAAGAATTTCCCTTGCTAAATCTTCAAGGAAATTATCGCTTGCACCATAGTAGTTCAATCACGAAAACCCTAAACTAGTATATTGAAGGAGAAAAATGTGCATTTATAGTTTTTGATGGGTTCAACCCCAGTACGGTTAAATAGTACTTAAAAGAAATAATGCAAAAAATATTAATTAATGAAACCTTAAAATTACCTATTATAACAGTAACATGTGTAGATGGTATCAAAATTGAAATAGCAAAGATAAGAAATAAACATTTGTATCGAATATTGATGGACATGAACTAAAACTACAGTGTTCGACGACTATATACTTTGCTTGGTGCAAGAGATGCACCACAACACCAGATTTATGTCATTCTTTATCGTTTATTATCAAGAGTAACATGATTGTTGCGAATGATATAGAGACATGTTTTGAGGTATTGACACTTGCAATAATAATTTTGCCTATTTGTGTTACTTCTGCAACACTTTCTTGTTGTTGGATACTCAATAGAACTCTTGATTGAAAACTTGATTCTACAAAGCACACATCATGAAAATTGCATCACTCAAACCATCATAAATAGAGTGAAGGACACAAATTCATTTGAGTTAATCAAAGTGTTTAACAAGATTATATAACTATATCTTTAATTTGCAGCAAGCCTCAAACTCACAGATCTTAAGACCCAATGACCAAAAACAAAAAAAGTTGGCTAGATTAGAAAATGTGTTATATATCATCTGCTCAAGTAATTTTACATACTTAATAAGATCAATTACAAACATTTAATGCATACAATAGAACTAAGAAATTGCGTGAACATCTTTATAAGTTCAACGGACAATTAACGGACCAACTGTCAATCATCTCGTTGTGTAAGTTTTACTACGCTTTCCTTATAATAAAAAACCCCAAAACCACCAAATTTTTCATTTATTCTCAAGCTTGAATGTTGAAATCCTAAATGCCTCATTTTCTTAGTCCAGACATTATAGGAGACCAAATGAGAAGCTTTATCTACCAAAATGAGAGCGCTATCATAACACAACTTAATCAGTCTAATGCATTCAAAGGTAAAAAGTTTGCCCTAGACACCTAGTTGGATCATTACCTATATATCAAAATCAAGCATACTACATTGGTTATAGTTCAAGATAGAAATGGAATCATCAATCAACATCAAACCCAATGCACAAGTATAAACAAAGTTACAATCTAGTCCTTCAATCTCTTCAAACATCTCACTCCCAAAGTCAAATAAAAGAATGGTGTAATCACAACGGTGTCCCCTTCGTAGCAGCCAGTAATAAGTTCCATTCAAATTAGCAGTACCAAATGTGTTTCATACATCTGGATAGAGGGGGAGTGATTCTTTAGTTTTTAAATTCTCCATGAGTCCCTAGAACAGGAATAGACCGTTGTTGTATACTCATGCCAAAGATTGCAATGAAAGTAAGCCACTTTATAGTCATTAGTCAAAGGGTCCAATCCAAACCCTAACACAAGGGCATCATGGATTATGGGTGCAGGGAGAGGGAGAAGGAGGGGTATCACCTCCCTAGTAGCAGGATTCCACAATGTATACGAAATTGTACCATCAATTGTTCCGTACATTAAAAACAAGCCGTCCACAAAACCTATAAGGTGTGTCATACCTTTGAACATTTGCGGGTTTTCTTCAGAAATCAAAGTTATGGAACGGTAATCATGGTCGGGATCATTAGGGGTACCATTAGTATAAGTGAGGAGTTGTGGGGATCTATGATTTTTCAACTGTTGATGAACGAATTCAGGGTTTTTGATAAAAGCATACCAACTATTGCGGACACATTTGAACCGCAACAACGACTTCAATGGACACCTCAACAGAATTTTCTTCACTATATCTTCAGTGAAATAAACCACACAATCATCCATTTTTAGGGTTCAACAAAAGCAATTTGCTTCTTCTTTAAATAGACAAGGAAAAAATTACCTCAGTCTTATCCTTCATTTATGTTACCATAATTCATTTTACCAACATTAAATTTTATTCTACATTTAGTCATGTAAAACAAAAATACTTTGACCACTTTCTCATATTATATTTTGCTCTGCATTTAGTCAAGAAAATATAAATACCACGGTCTCCTTCTCATATTACTTTGACTACTTCGCCTTTTACCAACCAGTTAAGGAATACAAATAATTTTCAACCTAATTTTATCCTTTAACTCTTTTAAATAGATTTTATTTATTTCGTATTCAAATAATTATTTTAAGGCTCAAAAAGAAAAAATTTAATTAATTCTACTTTGATTTTGTAAAAATTGACCGATTATTTGATACACATATTTTACATAATGTGAAAAGATATTATGGGGCGGAGGAAGTGTGAGAAAGAATCTATTTTATAGGTTAAAATGAAAAAAAAAATGCATAAACAGAATCATTCCGCCCATTTTTACTTCTTCAATATAGGACTAAACTCGTAAGTGTCACGACCCAAAAAGTCAATTCATGATGACACCTATTATAACTCACCGGTACATAAGCCAATCCAAAATCCGGACGACAAGTAATAGGTATAACGGTAGAAAGAACATCCAACAAGAAAAGAAGAAGGAGGAGGAGGAGGAGGAGGATGAGGAGGAGGAGGAGGAGGAGAAGAAGAAGAAGAAGAAGAAGAAGAAGAAGAAAAAGAAATTCAATAGTTATAATGGAAGAAAAGAGCAGAAGAAAAAAAATTAATTCAAAACATGGTAGTCATGTGTACAAAGCTGCTACAAAAGAGTACAAGTCAAAAAGTGGATCAATTCCAAATCAACCCAAAGTGTCATTTCTGAGGACTAAGGGTAAATCTGGAAATTTATAAAAAAAATCATGATTCACTAATATTTTGGAACTCCTTAGTGAAAATCATGTCGAATAATAAGTTGAAAACAAGCTTAAATCACCATTTTCTAAAAATTCTATGTTCAAGGGAAACAAACAAAGTTTAAATTCAAAATAGAGGATTAGATGATAAAATCAAGGAAAAATTAATGGGTAATATAGGTGGGGAGTTAAAACCACTTACCCAATCAATGATTCTTGAAACAATCCCTATAAAATTGCCTCCCAAGAGTTCTTAATGATAAAAAAATGTGAAATGGGGAAGAAACCTCAATTTTGGAATTCAATAAACTCCCAAATCACTTACTCTACACGATCGCAACCAAACCCGCGCCATTTCAAAGAGGAAAATTTGGTCAACTCATTTAATGACCTTTGAGATTGAGATGAGGTATGACGCAATCACGATACCTTCCACTCAATTGCAAATCATAGGGAAACACACTTACGTAATCGTGAGTCAAGAGCCACATGATTGCGCAGATAAACCAACAACAATTCACTAAGACACAAATGTTCGAAATCTCGAGCATACAAACTAGATATGCTACTCAACTAATTTAATGTTCTGAACTCAATGGAACCATTGACACTTGGATTTGAGGTCTCCTTGACCCGGAACCCGTTAAAGTCTTAATAAACTAACTTAAGCCAAAAAATACCAAACTCCCCTCTGAATCTCTAAAAATAGAATCAAGACCTCACCTAGGCCTAAAATCATCTTTCGAGTCCAATGGTATCGTCGGAAATCCAATCCCAGCGTCTGAAATCCAAACATTGACCAAAGTCCTTAGCCTAAATACACTTAACCTTACAACTAAAGATCTCAAATCCACCTAAAGACTTCAAAATTGAGAACGATAACACTTCTAGACCAAATTTCGTATTATGCAGCTAATAGATCTAACAAAATTCCATTCAAAGGCTCGTAGGTCCGGTTATTGACAAAAACCACTCTTAAAAATTTAAAGCCTCTAAAATTCTAAAACTTCTAAAAACCACAATTTTTTTATCCGATTTCAAAAATCAAATGTGATTGATGATGATTAGGTCGTAGTCGATGATGTTTATGAAGAGGAGTTAGATGATGTTAGTACGTTGCTCAGGGCAGTGGATGGAGCCACAAATATGACAGATGAAAATGTTGATGATGAGGGTGACGAGTCCTAGAGGCCCAAAGAGTTCTTTGTTTCACTCTTTACTTATGATTTTAATTGTAGCACTAGGGAATGTTCTTTGTCTAAGTTTAGGGTGGGAGATTAATATCCAAGATTTTTGTTTACTGCTTTATCAAGTGTTTTTATTTTTTACAATGGGTTCCTCAGCTTTTGTTTTTCGTTCTATTCTTGAGGATAGTCTCATCGAAACAAGTAGATTTTTCTTGTGTCTTGTTTGGTAAGTCATTATAGAAGTGATTGCTCCCGATGATGGATGGATGACGATCATCTTAACAAAAAAATAGTCATAGGTTGATAGTGTGAAAAAATTGACTTTTGGTACTTTGAAGCCCCGGTTGGAAGCTAGCCAGACGTCATGGGTAGTTCATTGTTAATCATGTAGACCAAAGGAGTAACTCTTGAGAGATACATAGGTTCTTTAATTGGACTCTAAGAAGAGAGAAATTAGGCTTAATTGTTTATATGCACTCAATATGTTTGTGTATGAGCATACAACATTTGTATCCCTCTATGTGCATCATGGTTCCATGTGTGGTGAGCTTTTGATTGGTTTCTTGCATAGAATAGCATCTAGAATGTGTCCTGTGTGTATTGTGACAAATTGACTTACATGATTTAGGCATTTCCTTGTATAGCCCATTCAATTCTATGTTTATGCCTCCTTGACATTATCCCTAGTAAAGCCCATTTGGAGCCTTGTCGCCTATTTCTTTGTTAGCCGCATGATGAGTCTAATCCATTTTTTTAGACTCTCCTTCAATTCGATCCAACCAATGTTTTGTAATGTACTATGTAGTGAATAAAGGGTTGAATCAAAAATAGTGTGACTAAAAAGGGAAAAGGCGAGTGTTGTAAAGAAGAGAGTTGGTGAAAAGAGCTCATAAATTAAATTTCAAAGTGCTTGTTGCATATGGAAAAAAAGAGTGATGATATAGTAAGATAAATAAAGTGATATGCTAGCAAGAGTACCAAAGTGCGGAAACCAAAAGATAAAAAAGGAAGTTCAAAGGGTGTGAGCAAAGGAGAGAAGTAAGGTAAAAGAGGGGAAAATGGTGAAGTGTCGTGTTGTGAAACAAGTGCATTAGGGAGGTAAGTCACTATATATATCCAAAAGTATTCTCCCTGTCCCAAAACCGAAATTAAAACCAAATAAATTTCTTTTGATTCCGTGATGGAATGTATCTGTCAATGTCATTATACACTAAGGGCATACCTATGGCATGTTGTGATATTTAGAAACATTTCTTGTGAGAGTGAGCGATTATTTTATGAAATATTGGCCCTTTAAATTTGAAAGCTTGTGAAAATGAAGTGTAGTGAGAGAAGGGATTTACCAAAATACTGAGGGAACTCATGAAATATGCTTCGGTTTATTGTTGTTTGTGTTGTTCATGCATGATCACATTGGCTTGGTAAATTTGTAAGGATTCCATTATTCAGGTTATGTTGTGTCTTGTGGAGTACCTTGGTGATAAGTAAAGGTGTATTATTGCATTAAAGGTGAACTACAAAAAAATGACTAAAAGATTTTGGTTGACGCAAGTGCGGGTGGACAAGTTCTTAGGTGTTAATGGTGAAGTAAGAGCAATTGTGTAAAGAGTTGTTCGAGGACAAACACAGATTTAAGTGTGGGGTGGTGATTTTGAGTATATTTATATGCCCATTTACTATATTTTGCATGCATGCACCTTTCTAGTTTTAAGAGCATTTTATTCTTATTATTGTTATTTGATTGGTATTGCGATGATTATGCACTAAGACGTGTGATTAGCAAATGTGGGGAATTCAAAGCGAAATCAAGCACTTGGGGGATAAATAAGAGGAGGAAAGCATGGATGCAACCTGGAGGAGCACGCAAAAGAACACACAAGAAACATCTTGGTTGGGGTGCACTGCAGGCGCATTGCCCCATACCCAAAACTATTGTTGCACCCTTCCACTCAACTCTTAGAACTTCAGGCATCACTAAGGTCACAGTCTTAGCATTACAATCAAGAATAGCATGATGAGTAGAGAATCAATCCATACCCAAGTTTTCATTGAAATTTACCATCCCAATATGATCAAGTCTACCCAAGTGTCATATCCCGCCAAAGTAACAAGAAAGGATCAATACAATTGATCCACCACTAAGGGTTCACTTACAGGTGTAGAAACACGAATCGACACAAACGTAAAATCACACATGAAAATGTTCCTCATTAGTTGACAACCATTTGAGATATTTAGGATGGTCCTATGCACAAAATGAATGTTGTCAATTTTTCAAATTAATTCCAAAGTTGAGACTTATTTTTGTTCATGAATATTATTCAAGAACAAGTGATCCTAAGGGAGACACAGTAATATCTCATACCTTCGTACTAATATTAGACTCGTTGAATATGTTTACCCAACTCAAACTACGAGAATACAATCATACTTATGTGCAAAAGACTTATTTTAAAGTATTATTATCATTACACAAGATATATACGACTTATGGACCATAAAATTGGTCTATGATATTTTTTACTTATAGGGCATATTTAGATCCCTAGTCGACTGTAAGTCACTCGACACAGTTCTCTATAAATATGTTTTCGCTAATTATACTTCCACTTTTCTACTTCCTTGAACCATAGAACAAATATTCTCTCTTTTTGTCTTCTTCTTTTTTCACATCAAGAAAAGCATATTCTAAGTAATTTTAAGTTATTCTAACATATGTTTATGAATTCTAAGTAAGATTCTACATCAAAATCTTAGAATTTTCGAGAAAACTCATCTCAAGGTTCAAGAACAGATTTTAGAGTTCTTCCTCTAATTTAGAGTCTTTCTTCAAGCGTTTTGACCAATTAAAGTGTGTAAGAATATATATTTTGCGAAAATATCATAGTTCTTTCCCGCATTATATTTTTTCAAAACATCATATATTCTCCTCAATAAGATAAATAGGTTAAATATGAAAATTATATATTTGTTCATATGATTCACTACTAAACCCAATGAAACATTATGAAATTTCTTATATTCTCATTATGATATTATTCCATGAGTTCAATAGCTATCGTCATGAAAAAATTATGCTAAGCATGAATTATGTTTTTTCCTCAAAAGGAAAGAATTTTGTGGTTCTTACAATATGATAAACATGCTTATGATGAACGAACTATGATTATGAACTCTTAAGATAAACTTTATCACATAATGTACTATATGGAATATTGATACCGAAAAAGCGTGAATTTTATGACAATCACCTAAAACTACATATGTCAATGCAGGATAAGAGTCGTTCTAAATAATTATGCATTTCCTTTATACTATCCTTTTTGGATATGATATGGATCTAAATGTTAACCTATTGTATGTATTTTCATACCCCGATAAGGTATGAACATGATTAGTCGATTGAACGAAAGATCAGACTCCATGTGCTCACATGATGGTTATATTGGTTACAATAAGACCCATAATGAACCAAATTATGATGAAAGATTCTAATTGTCACTCCCCTATCCTACACCCTGGACATAACTGCACTCGAGAACCATTGTTGGTCCCCAAGTGAATCCTTGGTGTAAAAACCCAGAAATTAGTAGGCTTAACTAGAGCTTGTCATAAGTGTTAGAGTCATAAAACTTGCTTCTCGAACTTAGAATGAAGGGTTTGGGGGTTGAAAGTCAAGGTAAGAATCCCCAAGGACCAACCAAGGGTCCTTGACGAGGACCCTAAAGTTCACCCCAAAACTGCCCAAAAGTTTGACCCAAGGAGGGACCTATGCCCCGTGGGGTGGTCAACGCTCCGTGGGAGTGGCTCGTGGATCATGAGGCCAAATGGGGAGCTGCAGAACTCCAACCCATGCCCTGCTAGTATGGGCCGTGGGTCAATCCACGCCCCGTAGGTAGGGGTCGTGGATGGGGCCTGTACGCTACCTCAATTCGGCTTAAGTGAGAGGATTTTAAGTAATTTCCCTTTTAGTTAGTTTGTTGTGGGGTCATTTTGTATTGTTTTAAGTCACCTATATAAGAGTTTTTAAGTCATTAACTAACCCATACACCTCATAAATCCCAACACCCAAATCCATAAACAACTTTTCCCCAAAGAAACTCTCTCTAGAATTCCAAGGAAGAAGAAAAAGAAGAACAAAGGTGAAGTTAGGGTTGAAGAATCAAGCTTTTCTCCTCAAATTTATGGTAGATCTTCAATAAGGTATGGTAAATTTTCATATATGGGTTGCCTTAACCCATAGAGACCCTCCAAAAACCCCAATTTCAAAGTAAGAAATCCTAAAGAGCTAGGGTTTTACTCCAAGTCATGGATTCACTTCAAAAATGATTTGAATGATTTGAATGATTTAATTACTTTTTATTATGATCAAATTGAAAATTTACTACTATTTTATGATGAATTCCTCAAGAATCCATGAATTTCCCTATTTTCTCAATTTGGATCTTAAAGTGCGGGAATTGATTGATACTAGTAGAATGTTTTAGAATTATGAATTGATTACTTGAATCATGTTATTATCCATGCCTAATGTATTAATTCTAATTGTGTTGATTGAATGTGATTTATGGTCCTTGAAGGTCAAATTATGAGATTTATGTATGATCATGATGTTTATGTACATGTTTTATGAATCCTTTGAGAATAAAGTGATTATAACTATGATGTAATGGTGGTGTTATTGAAAGGCTATTCACACATACACACACACTTATGAATTAAGTAAGAAGGATGTTTTACTTATGAATGATAATGACATGTTGTGAAAGGTTTTCTCACAATATAGGGATTCATAGGATGAAAGTCTATTCTCACCTATTGAATCTATGAGCTATCTTATGAATGATGTTGGGATGAGATGGATGCCCTCACATGAGTTGAGGCGGGGTATCTAGTATCAATCTCTTTATCCCATAATAATAAACTCAAGTAATGAAATGATAAGTACTCTATGGGGAATAATGCTAAGCACCGAGTGGATATTGATAGATATGGGAGCTCATGCGTGAGTTGAGGTGGGGTTTCTAGTAGCAATCTCTTGAGATAGATGCCCATACGTGAATTGAGGCGGGGTATCTAGTAGCAATCTCTGTATCCCATAAACTATGTGCCCTCATAGGTTAATAGCTAGTGGATCCACCTAAGCTAAATGTTAATGGTTCTACCTTAAGCAAGTAGGACACCCTTTTTGGTGTGGGTAACACCGAATTCCATGATTTTCTCACATGGTCTATGTCGGTTAAGGCTTACCCCCACAATGAATGATTATGAACTATGGCTTCTCAAGAATGCACTACTTAGTGTGGGTGGGGATATGGGACTCCATCCATGCATTGCACAAGTAGGCTTTGAGAGTAGTTATGGTGTGTCCCTTTATGATTTAATGATTTATGAAATGAATATGCTTATGATGATGCTACTAAGTATGTGGACATGAAGGCTAAATGTAATGATAAATGCTTAATGTGGATTGTTGTTATGAGTTACTTTCCTTGATATGAATTAGTAAATGTGAAGGTTTCCTTGTCTATGAGTATTAACTAAAGATGAGATCAAAGAATGGTAAGTGTGATTATGGTGATCTAAAAGTTGTACTTAGCATAGATGGGATTATGGTATCTTTATCTATGCATTGCACAAGTATAACTTAGGGTTACTTATGAGATGGTTCTATGATGCTAAGATGGTATATATGTTGAAAATGCTTGTGACTTATGCTTTTATACTAATGTGCATGATGATTTCTCAAACTTGATAAAGTGCATGCTTTTCAACTAAAATGTCCTTTTTAGCATATGTTACAGGTTTTTATGCATGGCGATCATACTTAGTGCATTTTGTACTAACCCATATTTTCTACATTTTTCATAAAGTGTAGGTTTCGGTTCTTAAGGTGATCTTCTTGTGGTTCAAGCTTGGATCGACTATTCTCCTAACTTGTGGTGAGTCCTCAAGATCTGAGGACATATGAGTCAATTGTAGTTTCTTTCTAGTTATTTCCTTTTCGGATTATGCTGAAAGGGCTGTGACCCTATTTTTTATTCAAAGATTGTATTAGATGGCTATTTGAGACAAGTTAGTCTTCCGCTTGCTTTTATAAAAGACTTCGATTGTATGGATAAAAGTTTTAAATTTTGCATCATTTTTTATGTCTTATGTTATGATATGCTAAGGGGCTTACATGAAGCCTTTCGGGGTTCTATGTGCCTTGTCACATCTACGGGGTACTCCTGGGTCATGACACTTTTCCTGGCATAATACTCAGCGGAAGACTTACTCAACAATATATGAACTCAAAAGTACAAATTTACGCATTTGTCTAAAAATATAAATTAACTCAGAAATGTATGGAAACATTCCACTAGCCAAAAGAAGGCAACTCAAGTCTTAAACATTAACAATGGAAATGGAAAAGACTCCTCAAAACACTACTATGTATGACGCCTCTAAATACTATGATAGACGTCGGTACAAGACCCATAATATCCTAACAAACTGGAAAGTAAATGTGGAACCCTCCGGAAGCAAGGAGGCACACCAACGCTAACTGGGACTGCAAGTGGTATCAACGGAGCGCTTGTTAATGACCCTGAATACCAATATCTGCATCATGAAAAGATGCAGGCTAAATTACGTTAATACATTGAATGTACGAGAATTCAAGGGGAACTCTAAAGCATAAACATAAGTTTGAACTGATAAAAAGGAAAACATACTCACCTTGTTTCAACTCAAGGATACTCAACTCAATATGAAAGCAACAATAAAGATGCAATTTATATAAAGCTTTTAAAATAGTAGATAATAACTCAATGTATATGAAAATATACAATAATAAACTATTTTCTCTTATTTGGGAGATTATCTAACCGACAACCATCACTATGAGCTATGTGGCGATACATCGTCTCGCCCATGCTGCCAGAACTGTCCTATACTTTGCCAGAGTATAAGACATCCTCAACTAAGTGGATCCACTAAGCTATGCTTAAAATCAATAAGGAATCATCTAAAAAGTATGATCCTTTACCCATGTTGGCACACATGGTTTATGAGGATTTTGAGTTGTCTGAACTCATTCCCATATCGGTACTCAATACTACTCCCAATAATATA
>JAJOOO010031841.1:0-11532 GCA_029582685.1 Solanum piurae
GGTCAGACCTATGGACCGTGGATCGAATGACGGTCCGTGCTGGTCGACCGTAGTTTGTGTCAGAGGCTGGGCAAAGGAGGTCTCGATCCACGGACACAGACCACGGTCCGTGGTCTGATCTACGGACCGTAGGTCTGTCCGTGATTCGGGACTTAGCCAATTTTCTGACTGAGTTCTGGGGAAGTTTTCTGTCACGAACCACGGACCTGCAGGACAGACCGTGAGTCCATCTACGGTGCGTGGATGGTGTCCGTGAGTGCCACCTGTAACACCAAAAAAACTGAAATCTCCATTTTCGGATACGGGGTGTTACATTGATAGTCCCCTAGCCCCGTAGGCGGTCACATATCTCTCTTAGGCAATAATATAGCTCCGTAGGCAGCACATAACTCTCTTAGGTATCAATATAACTTATAAACAACTCATAACCCTCTTAGGAATCAACTTGGCCCTGTAGGTAGCACATAGCCTTCTTAGGCGTCAATATAGTCCCGTACGCAACTCATAGCCCTTCTAGGCATCAATATAGCCTGTAGGCAACTCATAGCCCTTCTAGGCATCGATATAGACCCATAGACAGAACATAGCCCTTCTAGGCATAGATCACATCCCTGCTGCTAACCACAATATCTCCAATGGCAATAATAACAATTCAATAGGCTAAAAGCGAGCAATTTAGCTATAAGCAACCTATATGAATAGCCTCTAAGTTGTGTCCAACATAGGGACGCCACTAACTGAATAAGAATCCCGACAAGGGAGGATTATATCTAATCGAGCATACAACAATCAACAATAATGGCTATAAGTATAACAATGATAACAACCCAATTACATTGCTCCTATGAACGCTCGTAAGATCATAGTTCCTTCACGAATGTTGTTAGATAAATCTGTGTCTAAAGGCAATCAAATCAATGACCCCATTTGACTGAAAAAGCCTTCGCATCATTGAGGAACTTATTTATTGTGTAAAATCTGTTGGAGGAATCATAAGCATATGGTATGCCACCCTGGGAATAAGCGACAATAGCAACATGTGCTCCTGTTGTAATAGAAAGTTTGTGTGCTTCCATGACAACACTTGCCCATAGCTTTTTGAAAGCTACAAAGCATTTTGCTTTAGATATCATCACCTTCTGTTGAGTTTTCTGTCAGTGCATAATCTTAATTTGTGCCATTAAAAAGTGTTTGGTGAATGAATATGGCTTGACAAAATAGGTTTGAGAAACTTTGTGAAGAAATTTGTGCACTTTATAGGTGACGATATTTATTTTTATTTTGTGGTTAAGTGAAGTATATAAATGAATTTCTTATTATGTATTTTTCTTAGAGATTTACAATCCTTAAAATATGTTTTGACTCCAATTTTAAAGGTACATGAGTTATGTTTTTTCCATTCAAGTTACATTTTTTATTTTTTTTCCAATTTTAAAGGTATATGAGTTACATTTTTTCCATTCAAGTATCTTCTAATTTTCCTTTAATATATTAATCCGCTTTAAAGATATGATATTTTTAATTATATTCTTAAAATTTTATTTGATTTAAAGTAGGCACATTCGAAATTTTTCCATTTTTGAATTATATGGACAATTTTAATAATATTTGTAGGATTTATTGACCTCTACTTCAATATGAAGTGATGTGCTAGAATGGAAAAACGTAAATCATGTACATTTGGAACTAGAGAAAACTTAGATGATATAACTTGGATGGACAAAAATGTAAATCATTTACCTTTAAATGGTGTGCGTCGGTTTTGAGGGGCAAACATCAGCATTTAGAAATTCAAACGAGGAACAAAGTGTAACACCCCAGAAAATTTTGAACTAAGACTCGAACCACCCTTCATTGTGAGTAGGATTTTACCGAGGAATTTAAAATTTTCTTGAGTGTTAAAGTCACTAGATGTTCAAACATCTAGTGTTAAGGGAAATTAGTATTGGACTGATCACACACTACTAAGGTTCCCTCTCTATTTATTCAAACACCACGTTAATTGTCTTCTTTAACAATTGATTACCAAAATCTTAATATAGATAATTGAAACTTATTAGTTTACATTATACTGCATTTTGTTTATTTCCGTTCTAGAAGAAAGTACTACACTTTCATACTTTGTATTTGAATTCTTTTTTGTATCACTCCTTATAGGAGCGACCCTAACTCATCGTTGGGTTTATACCTTTTATAGACCGCCTATACTTTGAATCCTAAGAAGTGTAGTTGAGCGTTATAAAAAATGGAGCCGTTGCCGGAGAGTGGTGTTTAGAATTATTTTATTGAAGTGTTTTTTAAACTAATTTGGTTGTAGTAAAACTCTCTTATTAGTGTTTTTGTTGTTTTCTTTCAATAGGTGAAGAAATGAGTGTGAATGGGAGCAATGTTGCTAGCTATCTTGGGAACAATGAAGACATTGGGGATTTGAATTATGTTAATGCGGATCAAATGAGAAGCGATGGTGCTATTCATTTACCCCCAACTATGGGAAACACTATTTTTCATGTGACCGAAACTATGCTTCAGCTTCTCTAAATGAAAGGCTTCTCTGGGAGACTTGCTCATGAGGACCCTTATGATCAAATTCAGAATTTTAGGGATGTGTGTGGACCGTTCTCCTTCAAGAATATCTCTCAAGACTCAATCCAGCTCCGTTTGTTTCCCTTTTCTCTAGTGGGGTAAGCAACGAAGTGGTTGGCCGAACTACCAAGGGACTCTATTACTTCTTTGGAAGAGCTCACTGAGGTGTTCTATGAAAGATTCTTTCCTCCCTCGAGGATGTTGAAATTGACGGACAATATAAAAAATTTCAAGCGAATTGGTGAACCCATTCATGAAACTTGGGTGAGGTTTCAAAAGCTACTCCTCCAATGTCCTTCTCATGGGTTGCTGGACAATATGCTATTGCAATATATATTTACTGGAGTCTTGACACCATCAACAGAGGTGTTGTCGATCAACTTATTTGGGGTGGAATCATGAGACAATGATTTGATGTGGCATTGGCTTTACTTAATGAGATGACAAAGATTAATCGAGCATGGCATACGAGGGAGAATCAAGTATCTCCTCTCAATATTGGTTTAACTAAATAAAAAATGGAAAAGAACCAAGAGAGTGATGAAAACATGGACAAAATGATCACCCAATTGGACTTGTTGATGAAACATTTCATGGGAGATGGTTATAAGGTCGTGAATGCGGTGGGTGCTAGTAGTGGGATGAGCCCGAATGATGCACAATTTGAAACCATGTATCATGAAGAGGTACAATTCTTGTCAAACCAATTAGGGGGTTCTCATCCGAGCTATCCAAGGCTGGGCGGGATTCAAGATTGGATCAAAGATCGTGATAGTGGTTAGAGAGATAGGGACAAGATTGGCATGATAAGGGTGAAAATTGGAGAGAAAGGGATGGTAATAAAGATCATTATGTGCCTCCTCATAACCGTCCAAAACCTAAGGAACCAAATGCCAACCCGAAAGAGTTTTGAGTGAATACATGCTTGCCCGCATCCTAAACAATCTAGAAGCGTCAGTTAAAGTACTCAAGGAGATGAAGGGTGATTTCTCCTCCTTGAATAAAATGGTGACCTCTCATTCGGTTTCTATGAAACAACCCGACACTCAAATGGGTCAAATTTCTGCTCATTTGAATTTGAGACCAAAAGGGGGCCTCCCTAGTAATACCATGGCCAATCTGAAGAATGATAATGCATAATGCATGGTCATCATGACCCGGAGTGGTAAGGTTGTGGAGTGATATGCCAAATGATAAAAATGCAAGTTCAAGCAAAGGGAAAACCATTATTTATGAAAGTGATGTAAGTGCCGAAGAGTAAAACAATGAAGCCTCCAATGAGGTTGATGATGCACTGAAAAGTGGTTTGTCCGGTGATGCTAAAAAGTCAAATGTGGGGGTTGTTCCTCCCTCAGTCAAAGATTGAAAAAGAGGGATGAAGTCGTAAAGTTCTAAAAATTTCTTTCCGTCTTCAAAACTCTTTCAATTAATTTTCCTTTGGTGGAGGCATTGTTAGAAATGCCAGGTTATGCAAAGTTTATGAAAGAGTTGGTCATTACAATAGAAGTATGGATTTCGAGATTGTTGAAGTATCCCATAGTTGTAGTGCCATTATGTCGCGTAACGTCGTTGTCAAGAAAGATGACCCAGGATAATTTACTATCCCTTGCACTATAGGGATGATCCAATTCACTAAAGCATTGTGTGATTTAGGGGCGAGTATAAATTTGATGCGCTATGCCATTTTCAAGCAACTTGGGCTAGGTGAGCCTAAACCTACCACTATGCATCTTCTTATGGCCAACCACTCTATCAAGTGCCTTATTGGAATCCTTTATGACATTTTGGTGAAGGTAGATAAATTTATATTTCCGGATGATTTTGTGATCCTCGACTACGGGATTAATTCTGAGGTCCCTATTATTTTTGTTAGGCCATTCTTGGCTACCAGGAGAACTCTTGTTGATGTGGAAAGCTGTGAACTAAAATTTTGGGTAAATGGTGAGGAAGTTACATTCAATATTCATAAATCAATGAAGAAACCAAGTGACCTCCATGTGATATCGGTCATTGACGTGATTGATGAAGCTGTAGCTAGTGTGAGTGAAGTTTCTTGTGTTGGTAAATCTTTGGCTGCCATCCTTTTGAACTATGATGGAGAGGAAATTCAATATTATGATGAGGTAGTAGCCGCTCTATCGGGTTTATCACCTTCATTATCTGTTCTTGGGAGAAAATAATACTTTACCGTGATTATTCTTGCAGATTTGCTTGAATGGCAAGCGTTTGTTAGTGTGTTGAAAAGATTTATCAAGGCTATTGGGTGGACAATTACCTACATAGTGAGAATTCTTCTCGGTATTTGTACTCAGAAGATCCAATTGGCTAGTGATTCTAAGTCAAGTATTGAACATCAAATGAGGTTGAATCCTCCAATGCAAAAAGTCATCAAGAAAGATATTATTAAGTGGATTGAAGAGGAAGTTGTCTACTCTATTGCATATAGCAAGTGGGTTAGTCCCGTCCAATGTGTTCCAAAGAAAGGAGGTATGATCGTGGTCCCTAATGAAAAAGGGGAGCTTGTGCCAATGCGACTGATTACCGGTGGGCGTGTATGTATGTAATATCATAAGTTAAATGCATTGACCGAGAAGGATCATTTTCTGATGCCTTTTATAGATTTAATATTTGATAGACTTGCGGGTCGTGGATGGTATTGCTTCTTAGATGGTTACTCCGGTTATAATCAAATCTTTGTTGCATTGGAAAATGAAGAAAATACAACCTTCACATGTCCCTATGGGATGTTTGCTTTCAAAAGAATGCCCTTCAGATTGTTTAATGCACCCGCGACGTTTCATCGATGTATGCTCTCTATTTTTTCTGATATGGTTGAGGGTTTGATGGAGGTTTTCATGGATGACTTTTCAGTTGTGGGAGATACATTTGAAGAGTGCCTTGAGCACCTTGGTACAATCTTTCAAAGATGTGTCGAAACAAACCTTGTTATTAATTGGGAGAAATGTCATTTCATGGTCAAGAAAGGTAATGTATTAGAGCACAAAATTTTGGGAGAAGGCATACAAGTTGATCAAGATAAAGTTGAAGTTGTAACCAAGTTGCCTCCTCCTATCTCGGTTAAAGGTGTTAGAAGCTTCTTGGTTCATGCTAGTTTCTACCGAAGGTTCATAAAAAATTTCTCTAAGGTGGCTCACCCTCTTTTCAAGCTACTTGAAAAGGAAAGTGTCTTCGAGTTTGATAAAGCTTCTATCAAAGCATTTTTGTGCTTAAAAGAGAGGCTCATTTTAGCTACAATCATTGTTGCTCCATATTGGAGCATTCCATTTGAGCTAATGTGTGATGCAAGCAGTGTGGCTTTGGGGGTTATACTTGACAACATAGGGAAAATTTGCTTCACTCGATCTTGTATGCAAGCAAAACCTTCAATGTAGCTCAAAAGAACTACAGTGTCACTGGGCAAGAGTTGTTAGCCGTAGTCTATGCTTTTGAGAAGTTTAGAGGTTATTTTTGGGGACCAAGATGGTTGTACACACCAAACATAATGTTGTACGTTGATGGCTAAGAAAGACGCAAAGCCAAGGTTGATCCGGTGGGTATTATTATTGCAAGAGTTTGACTTTGAAGTAAAAGATCGAAAGGGGTGTGAGAACCAAGTGGCGGACATTATATTTGTTGAGACTTCAAAGGAATGTGGTTGTTTCTAGTGGAAAGATATTGAAGAAGCCTTTCCCGATGAGTCGGTGATTGTTGTTTTGAATGGTACTTCGCCTTGGTATGCATATTTTGCAAATGATGTTGTGTGTGGGATTATTACTATGGGCTGACCTTTTACCAATGAAGGAGGTTCCTTTTTAATTCAAAAAAGTACTTTTGGGATGAACCTTACTCATTTCAAGAGTGTGTATCACATGATTAAATGCATCTCAAAAGTTGAGTAGATGATATTCTTGGCGGTTGCCATGCGTCAATGATTAGTGGGCACCATAGTGGAGTAAGTACAGCTGCTAAAGTACTACAAAGTTGTTATTATTGGCCAACGTTGTATCAAGATGCGAACTCTCTTGTTAAGAAGTGTGTGCAATGCCAAAAGCAAGGGGGAGTGTCGCGAAGACATTAATTACCTCTACCTCATATTTTAGAGGTACAATTGTTTTATGTATGAGTAATCGATTTCATGGGGCCTTTTTTGAGTTCTTATGGGAAGAAATAAATCTTGGTAGCCGTTGATTATGTCTCTAAGTGGGTAGAAGTGGTGGCTTTAGCCAACAATGAAGCGAGAAGTGTGGTTCAATTTGTCAAGAGATACATTTTCACAAGATTTGGCACTCCACGTGCAATCATTACTGATGGGGGGTCTCATTTATGTAACCAAATGTTTGCATCGTTGTAAAACAAGTATGGAGTCAAGCATAACGTTGCCACCCCTTATCATTCACAAAAAAATAGGAAAGTTCAGGCATCCAATCAGGAAATCAAAGGGATTTTGGCCAATACCGTTAAAGCAAATTGAACCAATTGGTCCCAAAAGTTAGATGACGCTCTTTACGCATATAGAACTACATTCAAGACCCTGATTGGTATGTCCTCGTATCAATTGGTGTTTGGTAAATCTTGTCATCTAACGGTTAAACTTAAGCATAAGGCATTGTGGGCCTTGAAGGTTATGAACTTGAATTGAGAGGATGCGCCGAAGAATGGAGTTGACCAACTCCGTGCTTTGAAAGAGTTACGGCTTAGAGCTTATGAGAGTTCAGTCCTTTATAATGAGAATAAGAAGAAATGGCATAACGCCAAAATCCTTCATCGAGAGTTTAAATTTTGTGATCTTGTGTTGCTCTACAACTCTCCTCTAAGACTCTTTCCCAGAAAACTCAAGTCAAAATGGTTGTGTCCATTCAAAGTAAATCGTGTGTTTGCAAACGGGGCAACAGAAGTTGAGAATGAAGATGGGTCAATGTTCAAGGTGAATGGGAAAAGGTTGAAGCTTTATTTTGTAGAGCTGTCCAATGTGACCAAGATACATGTGGTGTATTTTGATGTTGCTTGAATTCATGTCCACGTCGTGCCACAATGTTAACTAAGGCGCTTCTTGGGATGCAACCCAAGCTTTACTTTTTGTTATTTAAATAACGTTTATTGGATGTGTAGGTTGAAGTTTGTAATTTTGAGAAAGACAATTTGGCAAGGGGCTGGAACACTTGGCGAGTCACCGAGTTACTCCATAATCCCTCAATAAAGGTCAAAATGAGGAAAGTTTTGGAAGTTTAGGTGAGCTCACAGCTCACTCGGTGAATCACCGAGTTGGATTGGTGAACCCGATCGAGTTCGCCCTTTGCACCTATGAAAGGGCTGAATCTTCTATCATGTTTGGCAGGCTGCAGCCCAGTCAGCGGATCAATGAGTCACTCAGCAACGTTAGTTCTACTCAGCGAATGATGCACGCACTAAAGAGTCTCTACCCTTTTAAATTCAAATCTTTTTTAAAATTTGAAAATTTTGACTCCTCTACTCTTTCCATCAAATTTAAACTATAATTTCTTTTAAGTGTCATCTAATTCACATATAAAGTGTCGTTGTTATCCCTCTACCCTTCCTTTTTGCCACGTCTGTGTCGTTGTCAACATTGGATGTTGGTTTCTCAAATTTTGTTTAATTTTGTGCTATACTTGAAATGCTAATGGGTAGTGTAATGGGCTTATCATTGCTTAATTAAATTTTGTGCCTTGGTCTATGTCTGTTGATTAGTCTAGTGTTAAATTGAAATTGAACTTGTTAAACCAATTGTTTGAGCCCAAATTGTTAAAGTTTCTCGTGTTAGATGATGAAATTGTGGGTGTTGCATGTGGGTAGTGTAAGGGTGAAGTCTGAGTAACCCAAATTCAACCAAATGACTTGAATTATCCTGATGATGGATTGGGTGAAGTTGTTCTTAAGCGAAAAATCATCGTTTTGTCAAATTAGTATTAATTGGGGGGAAGTTTGAGTACCCCGACTTGTAAGTACATCATGGGTAGTTGAGAATTGTTTGAATTTATGATTAAATTGGTGTCTTAAGCTGTTGGTTGTGAATCGAGAAAAAGATTAGGGAGATGATGCGTTAGGCCATTTCGACAAGCTTCGTCGAGCTCGCCCAGTTTACTCGGTGCATCGCAAAATGTCCTCCCCATCGCCTAACTGCCAGCCTCATGAAGAGGAGCCTCTGTTACTTTTGGTGATTAATCTTCAGCTTGCTGAAGTTAATTCAGCTAGTCACCGAATGACATGTATATTGCCTTTTTTACCAGATTTGTATTGCTGAGAATTTCTGTAACATTCAACTAGGTCTCTTTTGCTCACCTATTTAGATCAGTGACTCGCTGAATGGTCTTGATAGCACCCTTTTTAACCTGAATTTTTGTTGGGAATATTTGTTACTTTCGGCGAGACCTCTTTTGCTCATCGGGTGGACTAGGTGACACGCAGAACTGCTTTGATGAGTTTTCTGCACTTTTTTGAGAATTTTGTTTTCCTAAACTTTTCACGAACAAATGTGTCCTCATTTTTGTGCTTTTACATGGCTATACCTAATTTTCCAGCTTAGCGTGTAATCGACGAGGACTATCCGCAACCTCAAAGGAAAGCCAAACAACCTGCTTTACAAACCTGGAGGAAAGCAAAGGGGGTTGTGATCATGACAGAAGTTGAGACTCCCCAAACCACTCATCATAAACCTCCACAGACGAGTGGTAAGGGTAAAAATCAAGTATTAGATGACACCACCTCCAATAATAGTATGGAAATCGACTCCATTCAGTACATTTCCTCCGCATCTGAAATGAAGAAGTTGTGGGGTCCGAAACTCCAGTACATACATTGATGCCAGAATCTGAACTGACAAAGAGGAAACGTTCACAGTTGCATTGTAAAGCAGCCCATGACCCGCTGGCACTACCTCTGGCACCACAGGCATCACAAGCACCACAAGTGCCTCATGTTCCAGTGAATCCATTTCGATCCATGAATCACTTAAAGGATGCTAGCTTTGCGGACTATACATAAGGATAAGCGGTTGTCCACAAATAGAGTGGTGGAACGATATTTGACTATTTGGGAGACGTTGCAGTACCTCAAGTTCCAGCAATTCCCAAAACCTCAAAGTTCATATGTTCCTACGTGGGTTCGAGAGTTCTTTTAAAGGTATGCTAAGCTGATCCCAAAAGTGAAAAAGAAGGCAAGTTTGATGGCACCGGTTGATTTTTTAGTGGTGCGGGGAAAGAAGGTGAAGTGTAGTGAGATATATATTAACGATGAGCTGGATTGCACAGTGCTGAATCGACACTCTTTGGCTGATAAAATCAAGACTCAGATGTTGGATGACTGGAAGGGTGGCTTGCCCCATTGCTGAGTGATGCCACACCCCCATGGATCGAGGTGAGGGATATTATTGAGAAGAATGACCTAAATATTGGGGCACAGTACAAGTTCGGGTTCATTAATAGCACATTGATGCTATCACAAAATGAGTCCATAATCACGTATCCGAAGGCTGTACTTTTGGGGTGTATCATCGACAGAGAGAGGCTGAATCTTGGGTCCATTATTGCACAGGATATGGCTATGAGGATGGATATGAGGGCCAAACAAAATCAAACCTCATTGCCATTTGCGGTTCTGATCAGTGCCTTGTGTCGTTGAGCAGATGTTCCCTTTGTGGGGAAGACTGATATTGAGGTCACTCCCTCCTTGTCTTGTGTTATTAATCGGATCAAAGCAGAGTACTTGAAAGATGAATCAGAGAAGAAGAATAAAACTCAGGTGGACATTTCTCCGGTTGGTGACGTAGAGTCTATGGAGGATGGTCTTACACCTCCCACTCCCGCCGTCGAGCCTTCAGGTATACCTACCCCTTCGACCTCGACTGCTCCTACTCCTGTCTCCCGTCCCACTTTGACTCAAGCGAAGATTTATAAAATGGGCAACCTTTCCCATTCGGCCAATGTGATGGCTTCTCGGGTTGAGGTCGTTTTCCCTTCGATGATGAAACGTGCTATAGCTGTTGTACCTGTTCCCATTTGGAAAGAGTTAAGGGAAAAACTAGAGTCGATTACTCCCCATGGGCTAGCATTGGATGCCCTTACCTCTCGGGATGAAGTGTGTAAGAAGACAGGTAGCCAACCCATTGATTTGACCTCTCTGAAGAATGATATAGCTGGATTGCATCGAGATGTGGATGAATTGAAATCCACCAACATATCGATGTTGGGACATTGCAGTTTCCCAGAGGACCCTAGTTCAAATTTGCCTTCGGTTTCAGCTGATTTTGAGATCCCTCCAGCTAATGTGACTGGATATGTTGCTACAACTGATGAGGATGGGGAGTCTAACAGTCCTGAGACTGATGAGGAGGACTTGGTTTCTCGTGATATTGATGTGTATGGGTACTTTGAGGACCTAGAGAATGACATGCTACGTGTCGCCATGGAGGCATCACTACGATACACCTCGATGATTGGTTCTAGTGGTTCTAAGCCCACAAAAGAGGTTGTTGCACAGCCTACCAGAGCTAGAGTTGAGCAGGGCACTGATGCCCAAGTTGAGGCCACACAAGCGAGCTAGAGTTTGCCGCAAGCTTAACCTGAATAGGGCATGTAAACCTCATTTTTAGGGGTTGGAAATTATTATTCTAGTTTTACCTTGTGACTTTGGAGATCAATTAAAAAAAACCTAATAATTATTGATTTTCCTTAGTACGTTTTGAAGATTTTGGTTTTGGAAATTCAAGTTGAAATTCTGAGTTTATTATTCTCGTTACGTAAGTTCATGATTTCTTCATCTAATATTATGAATTGTGTTCTTTTAGTTATGGGTAACTAAACTCCACAACTAGGGTTGTGGGAACCATGAGCGATTAACAAAGTATGAATAGTAAATAAGTAATTCTTGAATAGTGTTTTGCATGCATTGATAATTCTTTCGTTTAGAAGTCTTTTTAACGAGTGCACGCGTTAG
>JAJOOO010031842.1:0-11927 GCA_029582685.1 Solanum piurae
AACTCTTACTCTTTTAAAATGGAACAAAAATGATCCACAATCAGCCTAACACAATAATATAACCTCAAAAGAAAAGATTTGTGAAAAGACCAAAATGCTCTTAAATTTCCGGACGGACTCCTTGCTAACTGCCCAACTTTCAAAGGGCATAACTCGCTCATACGAATTTGGAATCGAGCAAACTAGGTGGCGTTAGAAAGATCGTTCCAAGGGCTTTCCAAACATAACTGGAACTACTCCTGGATCATCCTGAGCTAGTAGTTATGACTGCTCAAAGTTGGCCAAAAACTCACTGATTTCCCACACTTAACCAAATTTCCAGGTTCTGAACTTTTTCCAAAAGTGACTACTTCCAATTTCAAGCTTCTTCATATTCATTTTAAATTGTCAGATGTAACACAATTAAAACGAAATTACATAAAAACCCCTCATAGAACCTCATTATAAAGTCAACACAAAGTCATAGGCTCTTGCTTAACCTATCATTTTCCGAGTTGTTACAAATCCATTTTCAAGTTCACACGAACCCAGAGCAGGTAAACACCCATTTTGCTGATTTTCGTGTTCTATAGTCCATTAATTTTTGGAGATTCAGAATTCAAGTGTGTTTTTGGCCAAAATTTTACATGGACGTCCGTTAAAACCTTAGTAATGGAGCCAGTTGGTCCCGACCGGCAAATCGGACCATATTCAATTTCAAATGATCCCCATAAAAGATAAACCCCTATTTTGCCGATTTTCATGTGCTATATAGTCCATGGATTTTAGGTGATCCAAAATTCTGACGTGCTTTTGGCCAAAAAATTTCGTAGACATCCATTAAGACCTTAGAAATGGAGTCAATTGGTCCTGACTGGAAAATTGGCCTATTTTAGAGTTCTAACGAGACCCAGAGCAGGTAAACCCCAATTTTGCCAATTTTCGTGTGCTATAATCCATGAATTTTTTGTGATTCGGTATTTTGGCGTATTTTTGGCCAAATTTTTTCATGGACGTCCGTTAAGACCTTAGTAATGGAGCAGGTGGTCCCGACCGGCAAACCGGCCCATTTTAAAGATCAAACGAGTCCAAGAGCAAGTAAACCCCCATTTTGCCGATTTTTGTGTGCTATATAATCCATGAATATTTCGTGATGTGGAATTCCAAAGTAGTTTTGGCCAAAATTTTTTATGGACGTCCGTTCAGACCTTTGAAATGTAGCCAGCTGGTCTCGACTGGTAAACCGACCCATTTTCAAGTTCAAACGAACCCCAAAGCAGGTAAACCCCCCTTTTGCCAATTTTCGTGTGTTATAGTCCATGGATTTTAGTGATCCAGAATTCCAGTGTGTTTTTGGTTGAAATTTTTCATTGACGTTCGTTAATGTCACGACCCGAGCCTACATCCCAGACGCAACACAACGCACAAGACTCAGAAGAGCCTCATACAAGCCCCATAGCATTCATAACATAAGACATAGGAAAATGGTACAAAATTTAAAAATTTAAATCCATTCAATTGAAATCTTTATTTAAAAATAGCATAAGTCTAACTTTGTCTCACATGACCATCTAATACAACTTTGAATCAATAATAGGGTCACATCCCTTCAACATAGTCCGAAACATAAAGTGACAATAAAGGAAACTACTAAAAGCTCATATGTCCTCGAATCTTGAGGACTCACCACTAGCTTTGGAGAATAGTCAATTAAAGCTTAGTAAAGAAGGAAGATCACCTTAACAACCGGAACCTACATTCATGTGAAAAATGTAGAAAATATGGGTTAGTACAAGAATGCACTAAGTATTATAGCCATGCAAAAACCATGCTAAAAAGGACATTTTGGTTGAAAACCATGCTATATGTCAAGTTTGAGAAACATCATGAACTTTAGAATAAAGCATAGGACACAAGCATATTCAATATGTATATCATTATAACATAATATAACCATCATCTTAGGCAACCCTAAGTTATACTTGTGCAATGTATGAATGGCATCCCATAATACAATTCATACTAACTATCCTTTTGAGGCAACCATAGGAACATTCACATTCAATAAGTCATATCAAGGAAAGAAACTCATAGCAACAATCCAAGTTAATCATTCATATTTACCTTTAGCCTTTAATTCAACATTCTCATTAGCATCATTATAAGCACATTCATTTCATTGGACATGATTAGGACATTCGAGAAACACACCATAGCCACTCTCAAAGCCTACTCGTGCAATGCATGAATGACATCACATACTACCACCCATACTTCATAGAACCTCTTGAGTAACCATAGCACATAACTCACATGATGGTAATAAGCCCTAACCGACATAGACCATGTGAGTAAACCATGGAATTGGGGTCATGTCCCACACCGAAAAGAGTTGGTCCACATACCTAAGTAGAGCCGGTAATTTAGCTTAGGCGGATCCGATAATTTAGCTTAGGTGGATCCACTAGCTATAACCTATGTGGGCACATAGTAATGGGATAAGAAAGGTGTTCATAAACCCGGCGTAACGTGGGGAGAGTTTCCACCTTACAATATCAACTCGAAGCTATGCATTACATTCCCATAGAGTAGTTCATTCTCTTTTAACATTATTACACATGAGAGGGATGCCATTGGCCTACCGACCCAAGGTACATTATTACACACATGAATGGGCTCCAATTAGGTCTACCGATTCAAGGTACATTATTAAGATAGCTCATTGAATCCTCATGAAAGGGCTACCATTTGGTCTACCGATTCACGGTTCATCATCATAGTAGTTCATAGACTCATCATGAAAGGGCTACCATTGGTCTACCAATTCAAGACAAAGTCTAGAATACTTCATTAATCATTTATGAAAGGGATGCCATTGGCCTACCGATTCAAGGTTCATTAAGTCAAGATACTTTAGTTACACAAGAAAATGATGCCCTAAGCCTACCAATTCAAGGTAACTTATACATTGAGAAAACCTTCACAACATGTAATCATCATTCACAAGTGTATCATTGAGAATATCCTTTCAATCAACACAACAAGATTATCATAGTCATAGACATTTCATGCATAGTCATGTATAAGTGTATGGGGAGAATGATCTTTCTAAAATACCACAATTACTCCATAGTCATAGGATATTCACTTTCTAAGTGAATCATAATTTCATACGCAATTCTCATAAAGATGTACAAACCCTCATAATTTTCTCTTCAAGGACCATTAATCACAATCAACCTAAACATCTCGAATTAAGACATTAGATATGAAGAACATCATGATTCAATAAACTCAATCAATATAGACATAATCTCTTCACATGCTTTTATAATCAATCAACCCACATCATGAAGTCACAATTTATTAATATAGGAAATTCATGGGTTCTTGGGGAGAATTTCACTATAAATCAACAATTAAACATCAATTCAATCTTAATCCTTCATAATTAAACCATTGAAAATGTTTTGAAAGAGAACCCATGACTTAGATTGAAACCCTAGCTTTTGGGGAAATTGAGAGCTTTGAAATCAAGTTTTGAAGGGACTCTATGGGTGGAAGCTACCCATAGATTAAAAGATACCATACCTTAATTGAGTTTTTCCCTTAATTTGAGAAGAAAGATCTTGATTCTTCAAGCCCTCGCCTCCACTTCTTCTTCTTCTTCTTCCTTGGGAACTTCTAGAGAGAAATTTTGGAGAAGATGAACTATTTTGGATTTTTGGGAATAATGAAGTAAATGGGGTGTTTAATGACTTAAAATAGTTTATATATGTGAAATAGAACAATATAAATTGACCCCATTAATTAACTAACTAATTAGGAATTTACCAAAAAGACCCTCGACTAGGCATCCCCTTCCCAGGGACCACGCCAATGTTCATGGCTCGTCAAAGGAACCACAGCTCGTGTTCCCTTGTCCAGTATCCTACCCTACTTGGCAAGCCTCCCATGAGGCTACGGCAACTCCACCAGCCTTCCCACGGTCCGTGGTCTTCACCACGATCCGTGAAGTGGCTCGTGAATGGGAGCCTTTGCTTGGGCAGTTTCATGAAGCTACTGCCTCACCTACCATGGGTGGCACCATGACTCATGGTGGCCACTGGCCACCAAGGGTCGTGAAGACCTCGTGGCCATGGTGGGCAGTGTCTAGGCATGTTTTAGGTAGCCTTGGCCCCCTAGCTATGTCCCTCACCCAAATTCCTTGGCCCTTGCCCTTAACCATTGACGTTAACCCTCACGTTTAGGCTCTAGTTTAACCTATTAATTTCTGAGGTGTTACATTATATCCCCCTTGGGAACATTCGTCCTCGAATGATGAACTAGACACGTTACAAAATTAAAGTCTCAAAACTAGCAGCCCATCATGCATGCAACATCAAAATAATGCACCATTCATAGGAGGAAACATCAACTCCTTCTTAACATACTCAATGCAACACAAGGAATTAGGAACTACATCTAACAACCCATTATGCATGATAACTTCAACATTTCACAACTTCATTGGAGGAACTACCTTCTCCAACTCAAATCATGCTCATCATAATATCATGAAACCAATTATGCAATTACTCTCAAAATCACAATAAAGCATGTTCAACAATTCATCTCATGAAGCATATAGGCAACTCATACTAAATGCACATCAACATGAGGAACACATAGATCATGAAAACTCATTTTCTCATTAAATCATGAATTCAATCAAGAACAAGCATAGCATAAGGAGATCATGGAAACACATAAATCACACATGACTCCAAAACATGAAGCAAGCCACAAGGAATTCTTTGACTCAAGCTTGAATAGGAATAGAAGAAAGTGATAAGGACATCAGAACTCTCAACAATCTTGCTTTCTAAGCATACTATCTCCCCATTGGGGTAAACCCATACTAAGGCTAACATGAAAATCTCACAAATAGCATAGGGACCTTAATAAAACATTTACATCTATAAGGAATTATCAACATGTCAGTGCCTACATCCATAAGGGATCTTTTGTCCTCTCTAGCCCGAGTGCATAAAAGCGACTATGCTTTGGAGCATTGGGATTTGAACCACTAAGAGAAGCGTCATTGGCCTCTCTTCCTTTATCCGTAAGTGAAAGGAAATATTTCACTTGATGATCACTCTTGCCACAACCATAACACCCATTTGTATTGGCTAGGCACTTCTCATGGTGCTTCATCCCACAATTGGTGCAAGTAAGTTTAGGAAATGGAGACCCACTACCTTTCTCTTTGTCAAAACCCGATTCCTCGAGTCACGATGGCACCTATTATAACCCACCAGTAGGTAAGCCAACCCGTAACCCGGAACAACAAGTAATGGGTCTGAGGGCAGAAACTAAACAAGAGTAGGCAAAATTTAAGATAACAATATAAACACGCGGAAGCAAACCAAAACATAAATACAAATAAAGATCCCTCCCAAAACCTGGAAGTCACTAGTACAAAGCTACTAACAAAATAAGTACAAGTCCCAAAAGTGGACCACAGAGACTGGACTGTCTCGAAAGGTAAAACACAAGTCTATATATACAGATGGAGACTGAAATAGTACAAAACGTCGTGCGCTCACCCCCGTCTCTGGATCAGACTACTCCAAATTGGATCAACACTGGCCACTGATGCTCGGACCTGCATCACGAAACAGATGCAGAGCGTATCATGAGTACCAAAATAGCAGGTACCTAGTAGGCATCATATGCCGACTGAACTTTAAAAGTAAAGGCAACATGAAAAGAAGGAATAATACAAACAGAGGTCAAGAGCGGAAATCTAAGTAACAATGGAATGCACACGAGTGTAGAAAGAACTAACTAAAGTAATCTATAAGCTAACTACACCTAACTGGACCCCCATAAGACCAGAAGGTACACTCATGCACAACTTTAATTAAAACCCGAACGGACCCCCATAAGCCCAACGAGTACACATAATAACTATAACTAAAGAGAATTGCATATGAGAACCCAAGAACGGAGAACATCGAACCAGAACCTCAACCCAAATTAGTAGAATCTGACAGTACGGAGGCCGGACCACGAACCAGATGCTCACCATAAGTACCCTAGTAACCAATCACAAGTATCAAGTAACTGAGGTCGGACCTCTAACCGGATGCTCACCAGAAGTACCCAAGTAACCAATCACAAGTATCAAGTAACTGAGGCCGGACCTCTAACCGGATGCTCACCAGAAGTACCCAAGTAACCAATCACAAGTATCAAGTAACTGAGGCCGGACCTCTAACCGGATGCTCTATATAAGTATATGGGCGATAGAGGCCGAAACTTAAACCAGATGCTATATATAAGTATCTGGGCGATAAAGGTCGGACCTTTAACCGGATACTCTATATAAGTATCTGGGTGATAGAGGCCGGACCTTAAACTGGATGCTCTATATAAGTATCTGGGAGATAGAGGCCGGATCTTAAACCGGATGTTCTATATAAGTATCTGGGTGATAGAGGCCGGACCTTAAACTGGATGCTCTATATAGGTGCCAATGTAGCTGCTGAAAGAGTCCCAATCGATCCATGCTCATAAATGTCCATGGAATGTCGTCCACACTTAGCCAATCAATGTCAGTCCTTGGAACCGAATCAAAAATCAAATTCAAATCGCGAAGCAGAACTAGTGTCGATGATGTAACTCGTGAAGTCGTAACATCGGGGAAATAAGGATAACTATCGTTAGAGAAAGCGTATCGCCTAGCTAAGGCCCAAACTATCAGACTCAAGTCTGCTACACCAGTCTACAGGGATCTAAGCCGGCCGAGCGACGTCGGGGTAAAACTAAGGCCTATCGGTTCCGAATCATGCATTTCTAAGGAAATCCCTAGTTAAACCTAAGCTAAGGCTCAACTTGCTTCAAATAAACAATAATCAAGCATACATGTACTCCACATAGCAAAGAGGATCAATTAATAACACAAAGCATGCTCACAGTTACCCGATATTTCTCAAAATAGGCAAAAAACGTGATTTCTAAACACCTATGCATGATTCAATAACTACCGACCCAAATCCCAACTAAAAAACATGCATTCATACTCTCGATCTCAATCTAAGAGAGGGAAGTCGTAGCCTACCTGTAGGCCGATCACGCGCGCTCCAAAATCACTCATTTGAAGCTCTTCCTTTCTGAATAGCCTCGAAACATTGCCACACTATCAAAAATAGAGTGACAACGTTATTACAATCATTTAGACACTAAAATCGCAACAAACGGAGACGGACCAATTTTGGGGTCAAAATGAGATAAGTGGGACCAGCGCTGAAAATTCCAGAATTAACCCCAAAAGTATGTCCTAATCAGTTCCTCGAGCTCATGTCCTAAAATGGGACATAATTTAGGTCTCGAGAACAACACAATATCAACATGCAACCAAAACCCAAATCAACGTTGGATGCATCACAATATACCGTGAAGCCCTCGCCCTCAACTGGAAGAGTCAATATATGAGCGGGAGTATGCAACTCCTTGAGCTTCCAAAAGCTCATCTCACATTCCCCTGACCACACGAAGGGTACATCCTTGCGAGTCAACCAAGTCAAATGGGCTGCAATAGTAGAAAAGCCCTCAACAAAGCGTCTGTAGTAACTCGCTAACCCGACGAAGCTACGAACCTCAGTAACAAAAGTGGGCCTATCCCAATCACGAATAGCCTCAATCTTCGCCGGATCAACCCTAATACCCTCCTTGGACACCACGTGCCCCAAGAATGCTACAGACTCAAGCCAAAACTCGCACTTTTAGAACTTGGCATAAAGCCGTTGATATCTCAAAGTCTGGAGCATTATCCTGAAATGTTACTCATGCTCACTCCGGCTCCGCGAGTATACCAGTACGTCATCAATGAAGACGATAACAAATGAATCAAGGTATGGCTTAAAAACACGTGTCATCAAGTCCATGAAGGTGGAAGGGGCATTAGTCAACTCAAAAAACATCACAAGGAACTCATAGTGGCCGTAACGAGTCCTAAATACGGTCTTAGGGAAGTCCGCTGCCCTAATCCTTAGCTGATGGTACCCGTACCTCAAATCAATCTTAGAAAACACGGCATGGGGTAACAGTTCTTCACCGTCACCTTGTTCAGCTGCCTGAAGTAAATGCACATTCTTATAGTCCCGTCCTTCTTCTTCACAAACAGAACAGGAGCACCCCAAGGTGACACACTCAAACGGATGAACCCCTTACCTAAGCAGTCCTCTAACTGAACACTGAGCTCCCTGATCTCTGAAGGAGCCATTTGGTAAGGCAGAATAGAAATAGGACTGGTGTCGGGCTCCAAATCTATGGCAAAATCAATGTCACGCTCTGGGGGTAGGACAGGTAGGTTTGTAGGGAACACATCTACATACTCTCTAACCACAGGAACTGAGTCAACTGAAGGGCCATCCCTACTCACATCTCGCACATAAGCCAAATAAGCTAAACACCCAGAAGAAACCAACCGCCTAGCCCGCATAAAAGAGATGATCCCCGTCGGTGTATGACTCTCTTGGTTCACCCTAGGAGTGTTTGAAGAATCTTGGTTGGAAGATCTCTTTTGGAACCTTGGTTGACCTTGTTCGTCGGACCTAGCCCTTTTCATCTCCCTATTCTTTTTCTTAATCTTTGACTCTTCCATTTGTTGGGCATACATCATAAGCCTAGAGATATTCATGTCATCATGGAGCATTACCGTACGACATTCTTCCTCAACTAAGTAGGACAAACCCGACTCTCATGCTACCTTGCCTAAGGTTTATGAATTCCTCTACCTTGGCCTCCCTCAACTCACGAGGAAAGAACCTATGAATAAAAGCTTTCTTAAACACCTCCCTATTAGTGGGACCCGCTACTGCCGGCCTATTTCTCTTCCATTGGGTATACCAAACTTGAGCAACATCCTTCAATGGATAAGCGGCTAGCTTCGCTTTTTCTACCGAAGTCACCCCCATAGCATCCACTATCTTGTAAACCTCATCCACAAACTCTTGGGGATCCTCTCCCACCTTGAAACCAAGAAACTCGGGAGGGTTCATCCTAACAAAATCCCTCAACCTAGAAGCCATGGTATTCATATTAGGGTTCACATGAGTCATAGTATCCCTATTGACTTGGGCCGTCATGGCTTGGGTCAATACTTGGAGAACCGACCTTATTTCCACATTTGACATAGCCCCTGAATCATTAGGTACTTGAGGAACTTGCTTCTCTTGAGGAGATTGATTCCCTTGAGGAGTTTTTTCATTGACATTGTTGCCCTCCATTATCTTTGTGTTAGCCCTTCATGTATTCATATCCTGAAGACACAAAAGATGGATTAGGAGATGTACTTTATAGAGTTAAAATCTATGGCACGACTTAAGAGTAATGAAAGAATTGTAGTTTTCTAACATCTTATAGCCTCTCATTCATAAATGTGGCACGCTTCACACTCATGAACAAGACTTTACTCGATGTGGCTTATGAGACATCATCCTAAAAACCATCCCAACATCTTGTGGTCTGATACCATGTTTGCCATGACCCGAGCCTACACCCCGGATGCAACACGACTTACAAGACTCTGAAGATCCTCCTACAAGCCTCATAGCATTCATAACATACGACATAAGAAAATGGTACATAATTTAAAACATTTAATCCATACAATCAAAATCATTATTTAAAAACGACGGAAGTTTAACTTTGTGTCAATGACCATCTAATACAACTTTGAATCAATAATAGGATCACAACCCTTCAACATAGTCTGAAACATATAGTGACAATAAATGAAACTACTAAAGACTCATATGTCCTTGAATTTTGAGGACTCACCACTAGCTTTGGCGAATAGTCAATTCAAGCTTAGTCAAGAAGGAAGATCACCTTAAGAACCGGAACCTACATTCATGTGAAAAAAATAGAAAATATGGGTTAGTATAAGAATGCACTAAGCATGCAAAAACCATGCTAAAAAGGACATTTTAGTTTTAAACCTTACTATATGTCAAGTTTGAGAAACATTATGAACTTTAGTAAAAATCATAGGACACAAGCTTATTCAACATGTATATCATTATAACATAATAGAACCATCATCTTAGACAACCATAAGTTATACTTGTGCAATGTATGAATGGCATCCCATAATACTATTCATACTAAGTATCCCTTTGAGGCCACCATAGATAAGGAACATTCACATTCAATAAGTCATGTCGTGGAAAGCAACTCATAGCAACAATTCAAGTTAAGCATTCATCTTTACCTTTAGCCTTTAATTCAAAATTATCATTAGCATCATTATAAGCATATTCATTTCATTGGACATTATGACATTTGAGAAACACATCATAGCCACTCTCAAAGTCTACTCGTGCAATGCATGAATGACATCCCATACTACCACCCACACTTCATAGAACCTCTTGAGTAACCATAGCACATACCTCACATAATGGGAATAACCCCTAATCGACATAGACCATGTGAGTAAACCATGGAATTCGGTGTCATATCCCACACCGAAAAGAGTTGGTCTACTTGCCTAAGGTAGAACCGGTAATTTAGCTTAGGTGGATCCGATAATTTAGCTTAGGTGAATTCACTAGCTATAACCTATGTGGGCACATAGTTATGGGATAAAAAAGGTGTTCATAGAAACTCGTCTTAACGTGTAGAGAGTTTCCACCTTACAATATTAACTCGGTGCTAAGCATTACATTCCCATAGAGTAGTTCATTCTCTTTTAACATTATTACACATGAGAGGGATGTCATTGGCCTACCGACCCAAGGTACATTATTGAACACATGAAAGGGCTACCATTAGGTCTACCGATCTAAGGTACATTATTAGGATAACTCATTGAATCCTCATGAAAGGGCTACCATTTGGTCTACCGATTCAAGGTTCATCATTATAGTAGTTCATAGACTCATCATGAAAGGGCTACCATTGGTCTATCAATTCAAGACAAAGTCTAGAATACTTCATTAATCATTTATGAAAGGGATTCCATTGGCCTACCGATTCAAGGTTCATTAAGTCAAAATACTTTAGTTACACAAGAAGAGGATGCCCTAAGCCTACCAATTCAAGGTAAC
Organism: Solanum piurae; assembly: GCA_029582685.1. NCBI lineage: Eukaryota > Viridiplantae > Streptophyta > Magnoliopsida > Solanales > Solanaceae > Solanum > Solanum piurae. The sequence continues at coordinate 11,079 of JAJOOO010031842.1, forward strand.
TTATACATTGAGAAAACCTTCACAACATGTAATAATCATTCATAAGTGTATCATTGAGAATATCCTTTCAATCAACACAACAAGATTATCATAGTCATAGACATTTCATGCATAGTCATGTGTAAGGGTATGAGGAGAATGGTCTTACAACAATACAATAATTACTCCATAGTCATAGGATATTCACTTTTTAAGTGAATCATAAGTTCATACATAATTCTCATAAACATGTACAAACCCTCATAATTTACCCTTCAAGGACCACGAATCACAATCAACCCAAACATCTAGAATTATGACATTAGATATGTAGAACATCATGATTCAATAAAATCAATCAATATAGTCATAATATCTTCACATGTTTTTATAATCAATCAACCCAAACATCTAGAATTAGGAAATTAGATATGAAGAACATCATGATTCAATAAACTCAATCAATATAGACATAATCTCTTCACATGATTTTATAATCAATCAACCCATATCATGAAGTCACAATTTAGTAATATAGGAAATTCATGGGTTCTTGGGGGAAATTTCATCATAAATAAACAATTAAACATCAATTCAATCATAATCCTTCATAATTAAACCATTGAAAATGTTTTGAAAGAGAACTCATGACTTAGATTGAAACCCTAGCTTTTGGGGAAATTGAGTGCTTTGAAATCAAGTTTTGAAGGGACTCTATGTGTAACGACTCGGAAAATGATAGAGTGAAACTAGAGCCTCATATGTGAGTTTGGAGTCGAGAACTAATGAAATGATTATATTTGAATTTGACCCAAAAAGTTCTTAAAAATGTGCTACGGAAACACCTATAATTGTAATTTCCATATATCT
>JAJOOO010031843.1:0-13203 GCA_029582685.1 Solanum piurae
AAAAGGAAGACTGATGATCGCCAAAGCCACTCAGCAGCTCACCGAGTGGCTTTTCAGCTTGCCAAAATTTCCAGCAGGCCAGCCCTTGGACAAAGACAACTCGACGATTGAAAAGGTGAATCGGTGAACCACCGACTGGATCATGAAGGACGTTGTGATTGCCTAAAGTCACAGAAAGAAAGTGTGGAAAAGACAAGCCAAGAAGGCGATGGAGGGGAGAACTCGGTGAATCACCGAATTGGTCGGTAAGGCTCAACTAATTTCGCCGAGTGGCTCCAAAGCTGAAAATTTTGAAGAGTTTAAATGTGATTTTAAAAAGAAAGTTGGAGAGTTCTGAAGTTTATGGGCGATAGTTTTGAGTATTTGAGAGTTCCTGCATTGGTTTTTTTTTATCACAAACGCTATTCTTTATGTTTTTGAGTAGATTTTAAGGTTTAGTTTTTTTGGAAGTTGATTGAAGCACTTGGAAGACTTGTACATTGTTACCCAAGCTAATGGAAAACTTAGTTGGTAACTATTGCTTGCTCTTTACTATGTGTACCTAAAAAACCCATTCTTTGGGGTGTGATTATGTGATTGAATGCTTAAATTAGCTTATGGGTGTTAGTATTTACTGATTTAATTGTAGATTTGAAGTGGATTTAATTAGTAGTTGAGTTTTAATTGATGAATCGTAGTTGCAAATGTAATTCTAGCATAGTATTCTAAGCTTACTTGAGAAAGAAGTTTTAGAGTTAAAACTATTAATTGATGATTGTAGTGATTGGGTTATTGTGGACTTAGCTTGAGAAAGTGGGTCTAAACTTAATTCTATCAATCTAGTTGGAAAGAGTAGATTAATTGAGGTATTGGGTTATTTTTCTTTGTTATTCTTGTCGAGGTTCGAGACAACTCTCTTGTGATAGTTGATTGAGAAATGGCTATTACACCTAAAGTCTAGCCTACCCACTAAGATTAAATGACTTTTAGTAGATATTAATCACCCATATAGCAAAATTGGTGTTCAATCGATCACATCCTTAAGGATGCCTCACTACTTCATTACCCCCGTGTGTTCGTAGTTGTTAATTGATCACTCTAATCCCCCTAATTGACATTAATTGTCAAACCACTGCCATTTACTTTAATTGTTTCGAAATATCTACTTCTACAATCAATTAGAACACTCTTTTCACTTCCTAATTGAATTCTTTACCATATCACTCCTTGTGGGATCGACCCAACTCTTCGTTGAGTTTATACTTGATTGCGACCGCCTAAACTTAGAATCTGATGAAGTGTAGTTGATTGTTAAAACTATACTTGATTGTGACCACCTACACTTAATTTTTAGTAGTTTTCGATGCATCCTCGTAATTTTGTTGAATTAATTGCGTAATCTTGATTGATTGATTGATTTTTGTTAGTTGGGCCATTGTCGTATCATGTTTATGTTTATACCTAACCCATAATTGTTGATTTTTATGCTTTGAATGATTTAAATTATGGGTTTGCGTGATTTGTGTGTTTGGTCTATTATGGGTGAAATTAGAGTAACCAAAAGTGTACTGATCGACTGATATTATTTAATGATAGAGCGGGTGACATCATTCCTAAGGGCAAAGGACGTCGATTGTTCAATTTTGACCAAATCGGGAGAAGTCTGAGTACCCTGAAGTAATTAGTGGTGTGGTTTTGGGCTTAATTGCGTATAATTGTGAGTTAATTGCACTATAGTGGGTTGTGGGTTGAAAATTGGAGGTTGGGGTCAGAAACTGGCACAAATGACCTTTCAACGAGCTTAGTTGGGCTCGCCAAATGGCTCGGTGGTTCGCCAAGTGACTCCTGGATCGCCTTTTTATTCTCCTAGTTTGATGAATTGTTTCTGTAATATTCGGCGATATGCCTGAGCTCGTCAAGTTCACTCGGCGAATTGGCGAATGTCTATTAGATCGCCCTTCTAAGCCCTAATTTTAAAAAAAAATTATGTAACTTTTGGTGAGCTACATTTAGTTCGTCGAATGGGTTCACTGCCTGTACTTCACCGAATTGTATTGATAACTGAGAAATTTTATTTTTTGGAACTTTCAGCAAGCCCGATTTGGTTTGCCGAATGGGTTCGGCTATTTGTCGAACTACTCGGTGAGTTTTCCTACAGTTTTTATACTTTGATATTTTTGAACTATTTCTAACGTATTGATTTATTCTATATTGTTTTGCAAATATGGCCAGACCAAAAGTCCTAGGAAGGAATCAACCACCTCGAAAGAGAGCACGGGGAATAATAATTAACGAGAGTGTTGCACCTTCTCGAGCTACATAGGCAAAACTTCTTCCAATGGGGGAAAAGGCAAGGGAAAGGGGCCTGTTGAACCAAGTCCAGTGGAGGTTAGTTCCGACATCATGGGTATCGATGACACCCACTTCACCACCTCATAGTCTAATGGTGAGGGCGACTCAGGGTCCAGATCACCAGTCTCCATTTGTGAGTTGAATGATGATCAAACACTACAAAGGATGACACCGGAGCTGCACTTTAAAGCACTCCATGACCTGGACATGATACTGATACTTCCTACACCTCCAGCACAAATGGTTGAGAAGGTACCTCAAGTGCCACCAGTACAAGCACCCCCTCCCGGTCTTTGAACAGACTGAAGGCTGCGGGATAAAGGACCATCCTAGAGGAGAAAAGATTGTCTTTCGACGGAGTGGTAGACAGGTACCCATATGTGTGGAACACCATCAAGTTTCACAAGTTTGAAATCTTTACCAGGGCTCGAGGCTCATACATTTCTTCTTTGGTCTGAGAATTCTACGTTGAGCATGGAAAGTTAGTGCCATCACACCGTAATGGATCGAGTCGGAAGCTTAGATAGAGAACAAGGACTTGAGTGTGGCTGCCTAGTATTGGTTTGGCTTTATCAGCAGCACCTTAATGCCGTCACAGAATGAGTCTATACTCTAGCATACAAAGGCCTCCTTGTTGGGGTGTATCATTGACCGAGATAGACTAAATCTCGAATTGATTATCGAGCAGAAGATGGACATGAGGGGTAAGTAGAGTCAGACCTCACTCCTATTCTCGGTGTTGATCACGGAGTTGTGCCAGTGTGCCCGAGTGCCATTGGTAGAGAAGATAGATGTGGAAGTGACTCCCACTTCCTCTAGTGACATCTGGAGGATCGAGGCCGAGTACACTAGAGATGAGGCCGAGAGGAGAAGAGAAGCACTGGTGGACACTTCCCTGATGGTTAATGTGAAGATGTTGCAAACAGACACAACCCTTCTTACTCAGGCTGGTGAGCCTTCAGGTACCCCTGGCACTTCTACTTTTGCTCCTTCTAGTACCTCCACTACTCCTGCTTCCCGGTCCCCATTGACCCAGGCTATGTTATTCAAGATAGGCCACCTGGCCCAATCTTCTAATGTACGTGCCTCCCGGGTAGAGGTTGTTGTCCCTTGGATGATTGAGTGGGCCATTGCTTCAACCTTAGCTCCCATCCAGGATGATTTGAGAGAGCACCGAGAGTTGATCACTATGCATGGTTTAGCAGTAGATGCCCTACGGTGAGAGTGGAGGCATGTGAGCAGAGTAGGATCTAGTCTGAGGATGTAACGACCTTGAGAGCTGATATTACTGGGTTGAGACGTGATGTCGATGAGCTGAAATCCATGGATCTTTCTATGTTCTTCGGCATGGTGGACCTTCCCGAGGTTTTGATTTCAGAGTTCCCAGACATTTTTGAGATCCCTCCAGCTCCTACGACCGGAGATGCTATTGTGGTTGATGAGGATGTCGAGACTGATAAGGAGCAGCTTGGTATACGAGATGGAGCAGTGTATGATAACCTAGATGACTTAGAGGGCGCAATGGTGCGGACAGCTATGGAGGCCTCTCCTCGGGATACATCTATGGTGGGTTCTAGTGGAGCGAAGGATGGAGTAGAGTCGGGCACTGATGCCCAGATTGAGGGAGTAACAGATATGCAGAGTTTGCCTCAGGCTTAGCCTGACAGGGTGATTTTGACTCTCCTTAGTTTTATTTTGAGACTCTTGTTATTTCTTTTACATTGAGGACAATTTGTAGTTTTATTTGACGGGGTGAGATATCTTTATACCTGCCTCTTTTGGGTTGTTTTTGTGAGTGTTTGATTTTTTTTGATAGCTTGTTGTGCTTATATTGTGTGATTATGGCTTTTTGGTTTTAATTTGAATGTTGGTTGGTTTTTTATCCAATTTTGAAATTCCACCTCTTGATGTTTGTGAATGTGGTTGTTCTTTTATATATTTGAGTATCAGTTGTGTTCAATTCTGATGACTTGAATCTTGATCGAACGATGTGTTTGTGCAATTCCAATGAGGCAAATTTGAGTTGTATAAGTCATGTGTGAACTCTTAGCATCTCATTGTGATTGGCCGGTTGTGGAAATGAATCATGTGATGATCATTGCACGCGAGCTAAAATTGTAGAATCTTGTTTGATGATTGTGTTGAATGCTATGTGTGGTGAGATTGCCTTGAAATATGTGCTTGGTAATGCTTAGAACTTACCCCGTTAGTCCAATTGACTAATGTAGGCGAATAATAGAGATGATCTTAGGCAAAATATTTGGAGAGTGAACCAAATTGCTATTATACCTCCTTGTGATCACCTTGTGAGAGTGTGAACCTAGTTTGGCACCGTTTGAGCCTAACCTTTTCTTTGGATGAAACATGAGAACATTTGACCTTTTTTCTCATCACCTAAAACCTTCATTAAGCATTGGTCTGTTTGAATAGCCAACTTAGGCCAAAAGCCTAAGTTGGGGGTGTGGTGAAAATGGAGAAAAGTCAAGAAGTTGTGAAAATTTTCCCTTGATGGATTTTGTTGAAAAAGATGGAACCCCTCCATATAAAAAAAAAAAGCAAAAAAAGAAGAAAAGAGAATGTTGCAATAAAGTGTGTGCAATGGACAAAAAAAATGGGGTATCCAAGGAATCATGCTTAAAAGAACATAGGGTGGATTGTGAAAATCAAGAAGAATGAAAGAGAAGGAGGAAAATGTGAAATATAGTTCATGTTTCATGAAGGTATAAGTCACTAAGCCAAAATGATCATATATTTACCCTCAGACCTATTACAAACCTTGAAAGACCTTTGTGATCTTGATTGAGCTTAATGCCATGTTGATTGGAAAATACGGGCAAGCCTCTGGGTAGAATCATGCATGTTTTTATCTTTGAGAGTGTGAGAATTTCTTTTGATTCCTTAATTTTGAATTTTTGATGAGCTTCATGTGAGCATGGAATCATTCTTGATGTGAGGGCATTAAAATACTGTTGTTGAGCTTGAATTTGCATTTGAAGCAAACATTGTGAACTTGAGTTCTATTTTTTATGATGTCTAGTCACAGTTTGAAACTTGTAGTGCACAATTGAACATTGCATGGGTAGATTGAACCTCTTGTTCATTCATGTTGGGTCTTGAGTAGGACTATGTATAGAGATCTTTGTTGAACTGATTGATTTTGTGTTTTATTTGAGGACAAACAAGATTTTAAGTTGGGGGTGTTGATGAATCGGGGATCTCACCCAAAACTTTCTCCTGACAGTATTTCCACTCTCTAATCAAACTCCCCTAAAACTCTGTCCATTGGGCTATTTATATTTTCCCAAAAATCCACTTCGCAACCAACTCAGTGACATTAGTCGGGCTCGCCAAACTAGCTCGGCAGATTGCCCTTTGCTCCTTAGCTCGCCCAGTGATGCTCTACGCTTCAGGTGTTTGAACCTCCATTAGCGAACTCAATGAGTCAGCCTTTCACATTTGAATACCACTTTAACCGCCATTCGAGCTTTAAATCTTTGCTTTGCACACTTTAACTTTGGGAGATGACTGTCAAGTCTGCGTTCTCACTAGGTGCATCGTCTTTTCTATTGGATCTCACCGACCTTCCTTGGTAGCAACAGGTTCCTTGCACTGTTATGTTGGGCAAGTTCAAGCTCAATCGGTGGTCTGACCTTCATGTTAGGTGATCAACAACGTTTATTTTGCACTTTTTTTTGCATTTTTGGCCATTCTTTCAAGCTTTGGTCCATGTCTTGTCCAATTGCCTTCATAGCTGCAAATCATCAATATTTGATTAGAAAAGGACAAAGTTAGGCATTGAGGACACCTATGATTGAGCTAAAAGGACATTAAATGAGTGCAAATCTATCACTCATCAATCAACTATATAAGTAAAACTTCAAAGTGCAATTCTCTTTCACCCTAGCTCAATTTTGGGTGATTCAAAGTCTGTGCATTCGTAAGTTTCAGAGCTACATAGGTGCATAAGCACAAAGTGTTGCAGAATCTCTATTTGAGGTAAAATCGTGTGTTTATAGACTGCTTAAGCATAGCTGATTATTTTTAAATATGAATTTTATTGCATGTGTTGTTTTCGCTGTTTCGTGCCCCCAAATTACGTTCAAATTAGGAACACGGGTTTAGGGTTGTTAAGGACCTTTTGAAGGAATCATTATTAGAAATTGGCGCAGATCCCACGATTCTTATTTTTACTCTAAAATTGGTTTGTCTCCATTTTAAGTGATCATAGTGTCTAAACAATTGTAGTAACTTTGTGATTCTATTTTTGATAATGTGGCGGCGTTCTGAGGCCGTACTAAATGGAAAAGCTTTGGAAACATAATTTAGAGCGCACACGATCAACCCAATGGTAGGCTACGACTTTCCTTCCCTTAGATTAGCTTGAATATAGAAATTTATGTTGATTTCAGTGAATTGGGGGTGGGTACCTAGTTTATCATATTACCTTCCATAGGAATCATGCTTTAGGCATATTTTCAGGATTTGTTTTAGACTTGTAGCATGCTAGTGTGATTCTTGATCATCCTTACCTTATGGTTAGTTTGTTAAATGTTGTTACTATATGTTTGAGAATGTTAGGTTGTAGTCTAGTCTTAGACTAGTGCTTGCAATTAACTTGTGATAGTTAGAGCCTTTTTAGGCCTTATTTCTACTCCGATGTTGATAAGGATGGTTTATCTCCTTGTAGACTTATGTAGTAGACTTTGGTCTGATAGAAGGAGCCTTAGTTGAGGCATTGAATCAGCTTTGATGAAATTCTATCCACTGTAGCTCCCTCTTTCTTTGGCCCAGTTTGTTACATTTGGGATTTTAGGCCTCGCTTGGCGACTAGGGAATGGAGTTGGTTTGAGCTTCGAGTGTTGTACTATTTACTTTGGAGTGGACGTCGTTCCATGGTTAATCTTGCATGATGGATGACTTGAGATCTTTCATCAACCCTTTCTATTCATGGATTAAAGGTTCGACCATGCTGCTCATTATCCTCTGTGGAGTTGATTACTATTTTTTGTAGATTAAAGGTCTAGTCTTATCCTCTACAGTGTCAACATACTTTGGTTACAACCTGGTGCCCTTGGTAAATTCATCTGCGGTTAGAGGTTCGGGCTATGTGCTCTTTAGTTGGGCAACTCTTATTTGTTATTTGGAGGTTATTCGCGGTTAAAGGTCTGGTCTATGCCTTCTCTGGATCTGGACTCGCTGCATCTTATTCCTAGTAGATTTAGCTATTATGTGTACTTATCAAGCTTATGGGGTCCGTTCGGGTTTTTACTTAAACTTGTGCTCGAGTATACATTGTGGACATATGGGGTCTTGTTAGGTTTAGGTTAGCTGTACTTTGTTCTTTATATTTTGGTACGCTTGTTTGCTTTTCTTTTAATCCCCCTTTGACCTATGTTTGTTTCTAAATTCTATCATTTCATATAGTTTTTACCTTTCCTTATCAATTGACCTATAATGCCTATTGAGTACTTGTTGGTTTGGTACTCATTCTATACTCTGCATCTATTTTGTGATGCAGGTCTGAGCACCATCTATCAGCGTTGATCATTCAAGTCTGTTGCAGCTTATGATCAGAGGCGAGGGTTAGCACTTGGTGTCCTAGACTTACTGTCTCCTTCAATATTTTGTATTTTGATACCAACTTTGTATTTAGGTCCACTTTTGGGACTTGTCCTCTTTTGTTTTAGACAACTCTGTACTTGTGACTACCAGGTTGTGAGAGATTTCTATTGTATATATCTTTTGGTTTGCTTCCGCTTTTGTGCTATATTTGTTGTTAAGTTACTGCTTATGTATTATTTCTACCCATACATCCATTAGTTATTGTTTTGGGTTATGAGTTGGCTTACCTATTGGTGGGTTATAGTAGGTTCTATCATGACTCGAGAAATTGGATTATGGCAATACGTCTGTCTCTTTTCTTATAGTTATTTTTTCATTGTGATATCATATGTAGAAAATGTATACGAGTTCATATTTTATGTTTATTTTGATTATTTTACCATGAGTGATAACCGATAAGAATGAATTTACTCCATTGTTGGCCATTTCTCCTTACAAGACTAACTTTTTCATTTTGAAATTATTTGTCACTCATATCGAAGAAAAGAAGCCACTTAGCACTTATAGCCATTGTTAAGACTTGAACATTTGTTCATATAATGGCTCATTTAACTTCATTGATTACATCTTTAATTACTTTACCATAATCCAATCATAAATTTATATCATGAGAGGTAATATGAAATAAAATTTAGTACACTATTATATCATCTTTTGTGATATGAATTAGCTATAAATTTAGCAAGAGAAAGAACATTCTCTTCATTCTCAATTCATTCCAAAACAAGTAAGGGTTCTTCTTGCTTTATTTTTTTTCTTTCTGTATTTTTTTTTCTTTTTCGACTCCAACATTAATAAAGATTCAGAATGCTTTTTGAAGAAACCTGAATGGAGAGAAGATTGTAATTTTTTAATTCAAAAATTGTAGATCCTAATCAAAGAGCTTTGAGATTCATGGAGTAACCTAATAGATGTCACCTTCTACTCCTCAGTCATCGATGATGGCCGGCATGGCCACTAGTCAGCAGCTTCCTAAGGCTGACCAAGCCACTTTCTTACAGTCTTCATCTTCTTCCCCCCCCCCTTCCCCCCCCCCCTCCCTCCCCCTCCCCTCTACATTTACCAAAAGCTATCAATATTGCAAACCCTACTATTTCTCAAGAACCCCATTAGCCTATTATCCATAATTATATGCCTATTGTAGAACATTATTATTTCATTGATGAATCTAAGAACTGATGATTGGTAGAATTACAATCATTTAAGGTCCATTATTTAGCTCAATAATTAGTGTCCTCAATGCCTAATATTTTCCTATTCTGATTAAATGTTGATGATTTGCAGCTATGAAGAAAATTGGACAAGGCAAGGATTGATATTTGAAACAATGTTCAAAAAGGCAAAAAGAAGTGCAAACCATACATTGTGGATCGCCTAACAAAAAGGGTAGATCGCCAATTGAGCACAACCTCACCTAAATAGTAGTGCATAGCATTTGTGTCTATCAAGTCAAGTCGGTGAACTATAGTAGAGAAGGTAATGCGCCGAATGAGAACGATGGTCTTGATGTACATCTCCCAAAGAGACATTGTGAAAAACAAAGATTTAATACTGAAAGGCAAACGAAGGTGGTATTCAACGATTCACCGAACGTGACAGGCTGGCTCAATCCAGTTCACCAACTGAAGTTCAAACGCCTGAATCCTAGAGCATCATAAGGTGCTGAGGAAAGAAGGGTAATTCACAGAGCAAGTTTGGTGAGCTTGACTAATGTGGCCAAGTCAGCCGCGTAAAGGATTTTGGAACAAATTTTGGGAAAGTATAAATAGCCCAAAGGAGAGAGATATACAATTTTAGATATAATTTTAGAGACAGTTTTTTAGTATAGTTTAGAATAGAGTTTTGAGAGTCTAAGAACATTGTACCTTTGAAGAACACTTTTCTAGCTTTTGGGGTTTTACAACTTGGTGTTTGAAATTGATAACTTTAAGTTGAATCCAAAGTGGGTTTACTTGTAATTGCTTGATTTCAAGTTACCCATGGTTGCTTTCATGGAAGGTATAAATTCTGTAATTTTTGTGATGGATGGCTAAAACCCAAGATCTAGGGGTGCAAATATGGGGTTGAGTGTTAATTTAATGTAGTAGTATTGTGCTATGCTTTGTTTCATTATTGTTCATACATGAATTTTATCTTATTAGAAAGGGTAAATTTATGGGTTAAGGTTGCAGACTTAATTCCTACTTTCGATCTCTTGTTGATGTTCTAAAGAGATTGATTGAAATGGGTGATTAGTCTGATACTAGCAATTTAGGTTTGATGTGTGCAACTTACTTGAAAATAGAGATTATGGGTGGGATTTATTTTTCCTTTTATTGAAAGAGAGAATAGAGTAAGGTATTGGGTTGTTTAGATTAGCATTTAGATCAGACCTAAAGGAGATTTTATCCATAGATGCTTTCAGATCGAAATATGATTAGCGTCAATGACGATGACTTAGCATATTCATGAATGTTCATCACTATAGAGCAACAAAACTACCCCTATGTGACATTGATTTCCAATTCCCGCACCCCTAGATTGCTTGTTAACTTTTGATTTCTTTGATATTTTTATTTAATTACGATAATTGACAACCAAAGTTTTATATTAAATTGGTGGAATCATCCATCCAATTGTTCTTACTAGTGAAAATGAGTAAATTTAAATCTAAATTTCTTGATAGAAATTCTCCACGATATACCATTCTTCGTGGAATTTGAACTCGACTCTTCATTGGGATTTTGCTTACTACGATCGCTCACTCTTTTGATTAGTTTTGAAGAGTGATTTGAGAGTTATCAAAAATGGCACCGCTGCCGGGGAGGATTTGGCAAGGAGACTTATGAGAAGGTGTTGCGGGATGAAAAGCATGGAATTGTGGAGTGGTGGACCAAGCTGCAGGAAATCGAGGAGGTCATCCTTCAGGAAACCTTGGAGAGATCTCTTTGTGAGACTTCCGAGGTTGGTTCTAGTGGCGTCACTCCAGACCCCACCATACGTCCCACTACTGAGACGGCAATTGATGCCCAGTTGAGCCTTTTCTACCACCTTCAGTGATCCTGTTGTCACGCATTGATGCCCTCTTGAGGCTTCCCCACCTGTGACTGTAGACACGTAATTTTTGACCGAACCTAAAATTTTATACCATTTTTAGCGCTTAAATATTTTTATAAATCTAAATTAAATATTGACTTTTATCTTATTTTAATTAAGTTTATTTTAAAAGGTTTGAAAACAACAAAAATATAATCACTTTTAAGGTAAGTTTTATTTTTAATTATTTAAAAAAGAAATGAAAAATTACAAAAAATAAATATTTTCTTTTAATTTAGATTTAATAAATAAAGTAGTGTTTCTTAATTATATTTTTTAATTAGCTATTTAACTTTTCTTATATTTATATTAATATAAAATAATTAGTTAATATTTTTAATTATTATATTTTATATTTATATATACCTACCCATTAACCCCACTACTCTACCCCGACACTACATTATTCCACCCCACTCCCCTCAACTCCTCACACCACTACACTTACACATTATATACACTACTCCTAAACATACACAGATACACGGTAAAAAAGAGGCAGAAAGAGATCCACCAAAAATAATACAAAAATCAGCATATCCACGCACACATTTGGCACAATACTCAACTCCAATTCTTATATACCCCAAAACCCAACATACATACGGAAAAAAAAGAAGGAAGAATCATTCACATCTTATTTTTCTTTCAAAAATTCGCCAACACATTCACATCTTTTCTTCCTTTTTCATTGCTATTTTCATATCAACACAAATACATATACCATCACAAACAACCTACAAAAATTTGTGGGTGTTCTAATCGAGCTTCGGTCAAGATTTTACGGTATTCAACTTTTTCCTATCTCTTTAATTTATTTATGGAATTTGATGTAATTTTATGACAAGCTTTCTTATATTTTGTTTCATTCATGAATTTGATTGAAATGATTAATTTGTTAGTTGTTATATCTCTATTTCATGAATGAAGGTAGCTTTAATCGATGATTATTATTTTATTTATTTATTTATTTTTATTTGTTAGTTGTGATCTCTTAAAAATGAACGGGTCATAACATTATTTTTGTCTTGATTTAGATAATAATGATAAAGTAGGTATAGTTAGGCTAAAATAAATAAATAAATAAATTATTGTTGTTTTATTTTATCAAACAAAAAATGAGTTTTATTTTTTACAATTCGTTGTTGTTTTGTTTGATTAGAATGTGTATGCCTAATTTTGCCATTGACTTTAAGATTAAAATAAAAATATAATATGTGTATGTCTAATTTTAACATTAACTTTAAAAGTAAATAAAAAAAATACAAAATAATCCAAAATTTTATATTTTATCCTAGAATTTTAGTATTTTATTTTATTTGATTTTTCTTTATAAAGTCTAAGTATTTTGTTTTAACATTAGACAAACTTTTAGGTACGTTAAAATTATTTGTTTCGATTAAGAATGTGGTTGCGCATCTTTTTTGAGACATTAAAAATAATAATCAAGGATGCAGTGATGCACCTTGTCCAATAATATAATTAAATTTTATTAATTTAAAGTAGAGACTTATAGAAAATAAGATTATTAAGTGTGATGCAAAGAAGACAGTTATGTCTCTAAATGTCAAGACCAAGAATGCGGTTACGCATCTAGGTCGAGACCAAATAAAACTTCAACAAAAAATATAAATGCGAACAAATAATGGCATGTAATAATGTATCCAAAAATAATTTAAGTCAAGTATAAGTCAATAAAAGTGATTGTGCTAGAACCACGGGACTTGAGGGATTCCTAATACCTTCCCCTCGGTCAACAGAATTCCTTACCCGAACTTTGTTTTTGTAGACCAAAATTAAAGAGTCATTTCCTATTGATTAGGAATTCAAAAAGGTGACTTGGAACACCATAACTCAATTCCAAGTGGCGACTCTGAAAAACTATAAAATAATTCCTAATCAATACCGTCACTTAAATTGGAAAAAAACCTATCCGTCGTGCGAAAATAGGGGTGTGACAGTGACTCTAGAAGAGAGTGCTCCACCGGCATAGCCTGTCAGGGACAGTGGCGGACCCAGGATTTTCGTTCAGGGGGTTCGAAAAATAAAAGTATAAACGTGTAAATAAGCCAACAAAATAAAATTTCAAAAAAGTAGTAGCATATAGCTTATAGGTACAATTTTTAGGAATGGGAGTATGGGACCCTTGAATTTTTTGGGTTTAACACCACATTT
>JAJOOO010031844.1:0-17561 GCA_029582685.1 Solanum piurae
CGGCTTTCCTCGCCTACCGGTTTCAACGTTAGGATGACATAGTATAGAAGTTTTCTCCCTGTTTTCAGTGTGCTAATAAACTAGAAATCATGACTTCAAATAATTCTAATACATAATAACTAACATAAATTTATTCAATCATATATATGATATTCAGGAATATATGAAATTAGTTCTGCATATATATTTTTTTAAAAAATTAAAAAAAATCATTTCAAAATAAATAAATATTTTTTATTACCAAATGGGTCCTCTATTTTATTGGCAGATCCATCGCCTGTTTAGTTGACTATGGAGAGATTCTTGGGAATGTGGCCACTTTGATTAAATTTTTGTTGAAAGAACAAACTATTAGTCAGTGGGATTTGTTTTGTAGAAACTTAATTTTATAGAAAAAAAAATGACTCTTTCAAAATATTTAAATATTAAAATAAAAATCCTTTATAAAATAAACATAAAATTGTAAGAACATGGTATCGTGAGGTATTTACCAACTTAACCTTGTAATGGGTAATTAGTGGTGATTTGGAATTATAAAACGAGACCTTAATAATATATGATAAGCCAAAATAATCAATAGTCAACTGAAAATATCCATACAGATTAAATGGTTGCATAAGTCGATGGATAATTCATAATATAACGCAGCAACTGTAAAACTTCATTCAATTGTTAATTTTCATATTTCTAACAGCTTTGAGTGGAACAGAGATTAGCTTGGAAGCAAAGAAAAGGTAGTTCTCTCTTTCTATTTCATTTTACATGTATTTTAGTGATTTGAAAGAAATATTTGGACTCCAAGGCAGAATCTCCTTTTTGTTTTTATTTTTGATTATTTGTGGATTATATATACATAATAACAACTAGAAAAATGGTTTATATTTTAGACTTGATAATTATGTAGAATGTATATATGTTAGATATATATATATATATATATATAGAATTATCTGATAATTATACTCTTTTTTTACCCATCTCTAGAAACTATCACTAATTTTGCTCATAACTTTAGGATTGAAAGTCAGGGTGCTTATCATATGAGTAACTCTCTTTTGTCGATAATTACGCATCAATACATTGTAGTTGAAAGAATTTATTTCCCGGCATCAAGATCGGCCTCAGACCCTCTTCTCTTCCTTCTATATATTATTTTTCAATTTTTTCATGTTTAATTGGTCAAAAGTATTAGAGAATATTTTTTCTATAGAAATATAAAATTCCTTTAAATTAAGAAAAATGATTTTTCTAGTGAGAATAGGAAAAATAAGTTCTATAAATAACATAAGACACTAATTTATCTAGTTTATATACAAAGTAAGTTTGAGATTCTATTTATTTATTTACCAAACACAAAAAAAAAGTAAAAAAAGTCGCATATTTTCCTTCGTACCAAACACACCCATATAGGGTCCAAGCTTGTAAAAAGGAGATTCGGGTATCTAATCATGATATGTAAAGAAGACCTTTTAACGTACTTTATCTAGATATATAATCTTGACTAGTTGTACATATAAGATCTTAATATATCATCGTATAGGAAGACACTTTTAACATAGGATGTGTTCGGTGAGGAAATAAATATTTATCCTTATTAAATATGCACCTGATTAGTTGAAAAATCAATTCCCCAGTAATTGAAGGTTGGTTGGAGGTCAGAGATTAAATTCAGCATAAATGGAGAAAGGAAAATTGGGAACAGCAAGTCATCGGTATGTCTATTATTAGTTTTACATATTTTTGCAACAAAACTATTACTCCCTCTCTCCCTAATTACTTATCCATATTTCCTTTTTTAGTTGTCCCTAATTATTTGTCCAATTTGACAAATCAAGAAAGGACAATTTTTTTTTTACATATTATACCTTCAATTAATTACTTTGAAAAATGTAGAATTTCTTGAAAACATTAAGTTTTTTAATTCGTCTACTTCATAATTAATAGGGGTAAAATGATAAACTCACTATGTCAATTATTGATTTCTTAATAGGTGTGTCAATTCAAAAGTGGACGAGTAACTAGGGACAAAGGGAATAGTATGTTTTACATGGCAATATATATATATATATATATATATATATATATATATATAGGCAAATACAACTATTTTCCATGATTGATTTTATCAACCGATCGAATATTAACCGTTATTGTAATAATAATTAAATTTGTAAAAATAAATGTTGTTTTAAGTTTTATCTGAAGTTTTGATGATTAAACAAACTTTTGACCTGATCCCAAATGAAATTGAGAGTAGTGTCGTACAGTAAAACTACAGTTGTCCAAAAGTCTGCATCTACAAAAACCTATTGTGGTTGGTGCGCGTCTCCCACAACACAACAAACTCTCAGCCAATGGAATTGTTTTGTGTGTTTGTGTCTATCCTATAATATGTTTATTCTCCACTAACACAACCATGTTTTTTCAATAGATTTTGTTTTTCAAAAGAAAAAGCCTCTATTTCAACGGAATATTGTTCAAGAACAGTAGAAGAACACGATACAGTTATCATTGTTCTTAATTGTTGCTAGGTTTTATATATAAGTGCTTCATCTGGTAAGATCTATTCCTAAGGTATAAGTAGATCGGTGTTTCTTTTTCTCATATCAGAAAACAACGAAGATTAGCTAGAGTTAGCTATGTTGGGTTCTTGAAGTCTAAATCAACTAGAGTTAGTTGGTTTAGTGGGCTATAGAATTATTGCTTAGTTTTTGCTTGTAGTACAATAGCTATCGCAATGGGGAAGACATCAAAGAGTTTTAATTCCTAGGTTACAAGATTCTATAAGTTGAAGTTGTGCTCCTTTGACGATAATGGAGTTTGAGTTGAAATACTGAGAGACGTGTCGTGATTTTCTCCTCCCTTGAGCTAGGGGGTTTCCACGTAAAGTTTTTGTGTCTGTTTTACTTTGTGTCATTTACTTTCTGCACTCATATTCTATCAAGGGACCTGGTCCATTGACTATTAGTGGACGCATATAATCTATCAATTGGTATCAGAGTCTGGGCCCTCTATCTGGTTAACACCAAGAGACAGATTCATGTGAGAATGATGGCTCCACTAAATCTGGAAGAAGGTCAGTCATTAACTAGGGCACCTTGTTTCAATGGACACTTCTATAGTTGGTGGAAGACACAAATTCATGACTTTCTAATGGCTGAAGATAGCGAGTTATGGGATATTTTATTGATGGCCCTCACGTTCCCACGATGGATGTAAAAGATGGAGAAGTTACACGAGTTTATTCGTAAAACTCGTCAACAATACATTGATGTAGACATAAGGAAGATAGAAAAAAAAATACAAAGCTAAGAAACTTCTAATATGCGGGTTAGGAGTTGAGGAATACAACAAAATCTCAGCGTGTGAATCTGCAAAAAAGATCTGAGATTGTCTCAAAACTCTTCATTAGGGATTTGACCAAGTAAAAGAGTCTAAGGTGTAAATGTTAACCACCTACTACGAGAACTTCACCATGAATGAAGCTGAATCCATTAAAGAGATGCATACCAGGTTCTCAGTTATCACTAATAAACTCAGGTGTTTGAGTGAACCTATACACCTAAGCAAGAAGTTGAGGAAATTACTTAGGATTTTTCCGAAGTCATGGGCCAGTAAAGTAGATGCAATTACTGAAGCCAAGGACCTGAAGATTCTCTCAATGGATGCTCTTATTGGGAACTTGCAAACCTATGAGATGCATAGAAATTAAGATCCCTAAAAAAGGGAAGTAAGGAGGGATAAATCTCTTGCTCTCAATATCTCCCAAGTGAGAGTTATGATTTTAATGAAGACCTATCCTATCTCACTCGAAGATTTAAAAAAAAAAAAGTGTGAAAACACGGAGGATTTTTGAAGAAAGGTAGCTCTAGCAGAGTTGCAGCAGAAAATCACTTGTGTCACAAGTGTGGCAAACCTGGTCACTTTATCAAAGACTTATCAATGCATAAGGTAGAGCATAAATAGTATTTCAAGTTTAGAAGAGACAATAACAAACGAAGGAACTTGGTTGCTGAGAAGACAAACAGAAAGGCTACTACTGACTATGTAGTGAAGAAGGCATTAGCTGTATGGGGAAATTCTTCAAGTCATTTGGATGAAGATGAACATTCTGAGGATGCCTCTATGCGTGCAGTTAAAGAAAATGAAGAAGTGTTTGACTCTATTTTTGCATTAATAGTTCATTCAGATGATGAAGAAGTCGTTGAAGAGGTAACTCTTATCGATCTCAAACAAAATCTGAATATTTTTTTTGTTAAAAAATTGAGAAAGCTAGTGAATGTGTTGATATATTCAATCAGTGAGTTGACCACTGAGAAAGATATCTTGACCACTGATCTAGATATTTTCCAAGATGGAAAGGTTTCTTTAGTCACCTAAACATATGAATTGAATGAACATATGGGAGCTCTAGAAATCGAAAATCTAGAACTGAAAGAAAAGAAAAAAGAAATGACTAAAGGAACTTCTAAAGGAAAGAATGATGTTAGTAGTCTGCAACTTGAGCTTGAAGGTAAGCTACATATTGATGCATTGAAGATTAATTTGTTTCTTGAAAGAAATTTGGTATTGGAGAGGGACATGTTTCGTGTAAAAGAGGAATTGAACAAATCCCTCAAATGGGCCACGTCCTCTAAGTTGCTTACAAACTTAACAAGTCAGGGAAATAATAATAGAAGAGGGATGAAGTGTGTGGAGATAGATCCCCTATACAAACCCCACAACAAATATGTCTCTGTCAATGACAACTGAATTTGTTTGCATTGTGGTCGAAATGGCCATCTTAAAAAGGATTGTCAAGTGTGGAAAAAACATGATGAAAGTTTTTCCACCTATTACAAATAGAGAATCGGGCAAAGAAGGATACATGGTCTTCCTTATGGGGTCCAAGATAATAAAAAAGACACTTTACCCTACTTGACTTAAAAGTTTCTTATTGCCCCTTTATCTGCTTACTTGAACTCCGTCTTAAATAGGTTCCCAAGACTAATGAATAATTTTTCATGCAGGTAGAGGAGGTAGCAGCAGTCAGTGTTGGTTTATGGATAGTGGCTACTCAAAACAAATGACAGGAAACACTGACAACTTCCTCTCTATCAAGGCACTTCAAGGTGGAGGTGTCTCATTCGGAAATATCAAGAAGGGATACTTTCTTGGTGTGGGAAAGATAGGCAAATATGTGGAACAATCCATTGAAGATGTGTACTATGTCAATGAGTTAAAATACAATATTCTAAGTGTTTCACTGATATGCAATAAAGGAAATGAAGTGAAATTTTTGTCTAACAAATGTACGGTGACAAATTTGAATTCTTGGGAAGTGATGTTGACAGTAAAGAGGTGCAAGAACATGTATATTACTGATCTAAACACCACCTGTGGCGATTGCCTCACTTGTCTAAGCGCTCAAAGTGAAAATTCTGATCTATGGAACAAGAGATTGGGTCACGTTAGTGCCTCTCTATTGAATAAACTTGTGTCAAAGGACCTAATTCGTGGTATGCCAAAGTAAAAATTTGTAGATGACAAATTTTGTAATCTCTGGGTTAGAGGAAAGAAAACTAGATCATCATTAAAGCAGAAGAAACAAGTGAGTACTTCCAGACCCCTTGAGCTTATCCATAAAGACTTGTGTGGTCCAATTAAAATTCAAAGTAGAGGAAGGAAGAAATATATTTTTGTGATTGTACATGACTTCTCAAGGTTCACTTGGACTATGTTTCTAAGGTCCAAGGATGAAATCTATGATGTGCCGATGGTGTTTTCCAAGATGACTCAAACTAAGTTGAACTGCAAGATTGCAGGAATCAAGTCAGATCATTTCATTGAATTTGAAAATGCCAAGGTTGAAAGCTTTTGTGATAAAAATGGGATTCATCACAACTTTTCTGCCCCATAACTCCTTAGAATATGATGTAGTTGAAAGAAATAATAGAACCTTAGTTGATATTTCCAAGACTATGCTAATATACTCTAGTGTTCCTAAAAGTTTCTGGACAAATGTTGTGAATACAGCATGTTATGTGACCGAAAGGTGCCTTATCAGGTAAATTCTCAAACAAACTCCGTATGAGCTGCTCAACAACAGGAAGCCAAAACTGAGCTATCTAAGGGTTTCATATGAAAAATGCTTTATTCTGAACAATGGGAAAGAAGATCTTGGAAAATTTGATCCCAAACGTGATGAAGGAGTATTTGTGGGGTATTCTTCCTCCAGCAAGGCTTAGCAGGTTTACAACAAAATAACAATGTGCATTGAAGAAAGTGTTCATGTGATTTTTGATTAATCAAGAGGAGTTGAGAATTTCAAGAAGAGAGAGAACTCTAAGATTGAAGAAGTCCTTCAAATTCAAAGAGATAGCTTGAATAATGAACCTGATGAAAACCAACCTCCTCCTGAAAATTTCAATTCTGAAGAAGCAGATAAGGATGCTGAACCTACTAAAGAACTTGATCTGGAAGACCATGATGAACCTGATAAAGGACCTCGTTTGGCAGACAATACTAAACAAAGAGATGCAGCTCAGACTGATAATATGAAACAGGATGAAGATGATGAAGAAACTGATCAACCCTAGCAGCTAATAAGGAACATATGATGATAGTATAAATCATCTCATCCACTTGATAATCTAATTTATCCACTTGATTCAGGAATACATACTAGATCCAAATCTAGAAAACTGGTTTCATTCCCAGCCTTCATATCATCTATGATTCCCAAGAATATCAATAAGGTATTGATTGATGTTGATTGGGTGAACTCCATGCAAGAGGAACTTCATCAATTTGAAAAAAGCAAAGTATGACAATTGGTTGCTCGGCCAGAACTATCATAGGGACCAGATGGGTTTATAGAAACAAGCCTGATGGGCAGGGAGTCATTACCAGGAATAAATCCAGATTAAAAGTTCAACAATTAAATTAGGAAGAAGGCATTGACTGTGATGAGAACTTTGCATATGTGTCAAGGATGTAGGTCATCAAGATACTCATTGCCTTTGCAGCCTTCATAGGATTCAAATTGTATCAGATGGTTGTGAAAAGTACCTTTTTGAATGGATACCTTAAAGAGGGGGTTTGTGTCAAGCAACCACCAGGTTTTGAAGACTTCTATCATCCAGATCATGGGCTTAAGTTAGACAAAGCCCTATATGGATTGAAACAGGCTCGAAAAGTAAGGTATGCAAGAATTTTAAAGTTTCTTCTGAAAAATACTTTCAAAAGAGGTAAAATAGGCAACACTCTCTTTCTGATTTCACAATGAGATGATTTGCTGATCATTGAATTTATGTTGATGATATTACCTTTGGAGCAACTTTTGAGGTGATGTGTGAAGAATTTGCTGCAGTCATGGGTAGTGAGTTTAAAATGAGTATGATGGCAGATTTAAGTTTCTTCTTGGGACTGCAAATCAAGAAACTTCTAAGGGCACCTCTACCTGTCAAGAAAAATACATCAAAGAGTGGTTGAAGAAATTTCATATGATAGATGCCAAGCTTATTGATACTCCTATGGGGACAAACTCAAAGATGGATGTTGATGGACCTGGTCCAAGTGTGAATGAGACTATGTATAAAGGAATCAGCGGTTCATTGCTATATATTACTACTAGAAGACCTGGCATCGTGTTCAGTATTGGGATGTGTGCAAGATTCCAAGTCCGTCCTAAGGAATCACATTTAAAAGCTACTATTTATCCATCATAAGATTCTTTGATTTGGTTGGATATGTTGATGTTGATTATGCCAGGTATCAAGTTGATAGAAAGAGCACCTATGGGATAGCTCATTTAATTGGCTCTTCACTTATCTCCTGGGGAACTAAGAAGCATAACTCAATTGCTATTTCTACAATTGAGGCAGAATATGTTGCAACTGCAACTTATTGTGCTCGATCAACTCCTATGGATCAAACATCAACTTGAGGATTTTTGAGTGGTTACTCAAACTATCCCTCTCTTTGTGCGACAACACAAGTTCTCTAAATACGGCTAAAAATCTTGTTCATCATAAAAGAACTAAGCACATTGATGTGAGACATCACTTTCCTGATGGATAATGTGGAGAAGGGAAATATTAACATGCAATTCTGCAAGACTGAAGATCAAATAGCCGATATATTTACCAAAGCTCCGAGTAGGGATCCTTTTTAGAAAAATAAATTGAAGATGTGGATGATGAAACTTGATTGAGTTGATTCGGCCTTAACATTACATTCAAACTCAAAGGAGGGACCCGATCCTTACTCGAAAGAGACAAGTGGGTCGTTGAGAGTGGGTCTCTCTTTGACGAGTCACTTTGGCTGGCAATAGGTTTATTGCTTTAACTTTTTTGTGATGTCAAAATGGGGAATATTGTGTTGAAAGTCAAGGCAGGTTCAGTTAAGTTCCCAATATGGAACTGGTGATAGGGGGAATGAAAGAAAGTTGAAGAGGCTAAGTATTAGTTTGTCATCATCAAAAGGGGGAAATTGTTGTTTTAAGTTTTTTCTAGAAGTTTTGATGATTAAACAAACTTTTGGACCTGATCCTAGATGAAACTAAGAGTTTCATACAATAAAAACTACAGCTGTCTAAAAGCTTGCATCCGCAAAAACCTGTTGTGGTGCGTCTCCCATAGTACAACAAGGTCTAAGCCAATGGAATTGGTTTGTGTGTTTGTGCTTATCCTATAATATGTCTATTCTCCATCGGCACAACCAAGTTTTGCAATAGAGATTTTGTTTCAAAAGAAAAAGTTTTTCTTTCGATGAATTATTGCTCAAGACTAACAAAAGAACACAATAGAGTTATTATTGTTCTTAGTTGTTTCTAGAGTTTATATTTCAGTGTTTCATCTTGTAAGATCTATTCCTATGATATAAAGGAAGTATATCTGTTTTTATTTACATATGAGAACACAACGAAGATTAGCTAGAGTTAGCTATGTTGGGTTCTTGAAGTCTAAATCAACTAGAGTGAGTTGGTTTAGTGGGCAATAGAGTTATTGCTTCGTTTTTGCTTGTAGTAGAGTTGCTACATTAAGGGGTAAGGTATGACAAAGTTTTAATTCCTAGGTTACAAGAGTATGTAATTTGAAGTTGTGCTCCTTTGAAGATAATGCAGTTTGGGTTTAAATCATGAGAGATAGGTTGTGGTTTTCTCCTCCCTTGAACAAGGGGGGTTTCCACGTAAAACTTTTGTGTCTGTTTACCTTCTATCATTTACTTTCTGCACTCATATTCTGTCAAGGGACATGGCCCATTGACTATTAGTGGACGCATACATTCTATCAATAACAACAATATTAAAGTTTCTTTTACTAAATAACATGCCTCAAATTCTCAGTGACGATTTATGGAAATACACTTTATTTTTTGCCTCATTAAAAACTTTATCGGGAAAAACTCTATCACGGTTAAAACATGGACAAGGAAAAAAGTTCCTTATTTTCACTTTTCTGTTCTTATAGCTGATTGAACCATCCAACCCTGATGACGTAGTCCTACTGTTGGATGCATTGTTCTTACGAGCATGAATTAGAAAAATAACATATATAAAACTAAAGGCGAAGCTTTTTCAACAATAGTATCATTTTAAGTGATTGACGTTCTAATTGTTCTGTATCTCTATGTCGACTTCATCTTTGAGCCGGTATGAAAAATAAAGATGGTTTTAATGAGGTAGAGTTAATCCTAGATATTTAATTGAACTTTCTAGATTTTTGTAGAGTAATACTTTAAGTACCTATTGTATTTAAGAAATGTGTAGATGTTCTAGAGAATTAGATATCATATATATATATATATGCCATATAACTTAACTTTTTATGGATATTTTCTTCTTTCAATTTTGACTTGACACTTTCCTACTTTTAGAATTTAGTATTATATATTAATAATATGATATAATAACTATTTATTATTTAATTAATTAGATATTTTATACTTTTTCATTTAGTGTAGGGGTAAAATGGTAATTCAACTTTGTACTTTTGATCTTCCACTTTCAATAATAATAATACATACAACGTATGTACGCACGCGCGCGCACACACACTATACTACCTTAAAAGCATGAACTCCCTAACTTGATTGTTACATTACTATAATACCCCCAACATAAAATACGCAATTCAGTATATCTTTTAATTTTATATTTTATTTATTTATTTGTTCTATATTATATTAAAAGATAACACATTTTCACATTCTCCGAAGGATTGTGACTTTTTTTATAGAGTTGTGACATTTCTGAATGGTTATGATTATTCTAAAGGGTTATGACTTATCTCATAAGGCACGATAAACAACTTTTCATACTATCCTTTCTTTGCTATAAATAGATGATTTTTTTTTTACATTTTAATGCTACAAATTTTGTAAGCTTTTTATTCTTCTTCTTAAAATAAAGATTGTGAGGTGTTCAATTATGTAATTACAATATTTTTTTGGTCGGTAAATTAGATAGATCAACAAAAATTGATGCAACAAGGAGAATGGAATAACTCAACTTCAAACGAGAAGATTATCTAGATAATTAATGTGTACTCATTTTCAGTAGCAAAATATATTTTGCAACAACTTCTACATGACAAGAAGTTCAATGATTTTATGTTGCACATAAGGGTGTCAAAAATGAACCAAACATAGGTAATCCGCCCAAAATTTTAAGGGTTGGGCTCAAGATAATTTGAATTGGGTTCAATCCCAACCCATTCAAGCCTAACCCATTTTAAGAGAAACTTCAATTGAGCCCAATTCAATCTTCAATTTCAACCCGTTTTAAAACTCTTTACTAAAATATGTTCCTATATTAAAGGTATGAATTATTATCTATTTAACATCTTTTAGAATTTATCTATCCATTTATTTTTATTTTTTAAAATCTTGAACTGAAATTCGAATTGTGATTATAAACATTAAATATCACCATGTTAAAATTATTGAGATTAATCGGGTCAAGTTGGGCGGGTCAAGACCCAACCCATTTTTAGCCCATTTGAACCCAACCTATTTGAGCCCAAAGTAAACTTGAGCGGGTCAAGACCCAACCTGATTTCTATTTCAACTCATTATAATATCTTCAATTTCAACCCAACCCGCTCATTTGACACCTCTAGCTAAACACTACAACTCGGTGTTCAAGTTGTGAAAAGTCTCAAACTGTTGAACAAAAAAATATTAGATCAAAACTTTTTTGAAGAGTCCAAACTAGATTTAATAAGTACTCCTCCATTTTCAATTTTATTTGTTGTGCTTTTTTTTAGTTTCTGTTTTTAATAAAATGTTTTTTGTGTGTGTGTTGGGGGGAGGGGGATTCTTTAATTCTAAAACTTCATGTTAAATGCTTAAAACCACAAAGTTAAAAGACATTTTCGTATAATATACATATCCTAAATTTAAAGTCTTCTTTATTTTATATAATTTCGTATCGCATTAAAGTTAGACAAATTTATATCTATCTATCTTAAAAGTTAATTTATTAAAATCCCCCCGACGTAAAACACCACATTGAAGGGTCGTGACTTTTCCAAAGAGTTATGACTTATCGATGAGTTATGAACTTTTCGAAGGGTTGTGACTTTTCTATAGAGTTATGACTTTTCCTATGAGTTATGACCTTTCGGAGGATTGTTAATTTTCTAAAGGGTTGTTACATTTTGATAAGACACAACATACATGTTTTCATACTACCATTTATTGACTATAAAAAGAGAGATTTCCTCATACTTTTCAACCACAAATTTGTTAAGTATTCTATTTTTTCCTTCTTCTTAAAAGACCAAATTTAGTATATCTTCTTCAATTTATATTATATTTATTTGATTATATTATTTTATTTTAAAAGAACATACCTTTCTACATTGAATGAATATGATTGTTCCAAAGAGTTGTGACTTTTCCGATTAGTTGTGACTTTTGCAATGAGTTGTGACTTTTCTGAATGGTTGTGACTTTTATGGTAAAATACAATAAGCACATGGTCATACTACCCTTTGTTAACTATAAATTGAGGGGTTCTCTCACATTTCTAAACTACGAGTTTTTAAAGTTTTTTGTTCTTCTCTTCTTAAAAACTTAAGTTTGATTTACAGATGTTGAGAATCTCAAAGTTCAGTGAAATTTGAACACTTCACAACTTGAATATTAAATTAATATAATACTCCAAATAAAAATACCATCAATGTAGTATATCTTCTATATTTTATATCAATGTTTATTTATTTATTTATACTATATTAAAAGTAGGAATTCCAACAATACAATAATAACTAAGCAATGACACTATAGGGGAGGGAGGAGAAAGAATATTAAAGAGGTGTAACTAAGAGATTATAAGAGTGAAATTTTTATTTTTACATATTACTATTAATTTTTAAATGATAAAAAAAAAAGTAAAAAAAATAAATAAAGAAAAAGATAAATCTAATTGGAGGCCGTAGAGAGGTGTCACATCACTTTATCTATATCTAGCTTTATAAAATAAATAGTTATAGGTGTTTTCCGGATATTGATTTTACAATTTTAGTAGTAACCATAAGAAATGTTACGTCCACTATTCATAAGAACTAATACTTTATGATTTCATTTATAATTTTTTACTTAAATTATTGATTTAATAATATTGATATTATTTTTTAAAATAATGTAGTACATGGTTTGATATTCACGTGCAACACACGTGTCTCAAAACTAGTTATTATTAAAAGTGGAAGATCAAAATTGCAAAGTTGGATTACCATTTTACCCCCTACACTAAATGAAAAATTATAGAATATCAAATTGATTAAATAACAAATAGCAATTATATCATATTATTAATATATAATACTAAATTCTAAAAGTAGGAAAGTGTTGAGTCAAAATTGAAAGAAGAAAATATCCATAACAAAGTTAAGTTATTAGGCACTTTTATCATTTTAAAAACTAAATTAGTAAAAATTATAGCCTCCTCGTCATAAGTGTGGCACGCTACACACTTATAAAAAGGACTCTACTCGACACAGTTTCGTAGACCCCCTAGGATACTTGATCCTTAGGCTTTGATATCAAGTCTGTCACGCCCTGAGACTTCATCGTAGACATGACATGGCACTTGAAACCCCATTAGGCCCGAGAGCACCAACAACCTTACTTAACCTGGATAATCCAATACAAATATCAATTTAAATACCAAGGGGGAAAGTAAGACTCATTCAATTAACCTTTAAGAGAATTCAAAAGAGAAAACCCAATTCGACTCTTAATTGAAAAACCATATTCATCTAACCATCAGTCTACGAGACCTCTATTAACAAAATAACAATATCTACATCGGAACATGGCCCCTGACATACCATGAAAACCAAAGGTAAGACTAAAAAAAGAAAAGCCTGCTTTCCAAAAGATGGAAAGCTCATCACAATGCTAACGATTTTCTTTCAATGATCTACTACTACCCAAAACAAAGAATCTGTGTCTCAGATCCTTCATCATGAAATGATGTAGCATCCAAGGACGATTAGTACGACGAGTACTGACATGCAGCCAGGGAAAGAATAAACAATGTACATATATATAACACAACCATAAAGGAAAGACAAAATCCTAAGTGCTGACCCAAAACACGTAGACATAGACTTTTCAAAAATCACTATTCCTGAGGAAGGTAGTGTTCACTCACATAATGCAACCCACATACTATATGGGTCCGGCCTTCGCCCGAGCGAGGGCCCCAATCTAAGCATGCCACACAAATTTGAGAAATATACGAATCTGGCGAACCAAACTCTTCCTAAGAGAAGACTATAAAGGCTTCCTAATTAACAACCTACAACGGTCAGCCATATTTCAGGAGAAGGACATCCCACGTCAGGAAATGCGATTTTGGGATAAAAAAAATGGCCTAATAATACTTTGATTACAACCAAGTCCTAACTCTAAGCCAACTCATGATCATTCTATCTAATTCAAGGTTTTTTCCACATTTAAATCAACTCAAAACTCTCCCCCAAGAATAATATCCCAGATTCTAAGGCTTAAGAATCAATGAGAGTAATGGACATACCTTTACCAACAAATTTGGTGGAAAATTGAGTAGAGACTGCCCTAAATTTCCCCTCTTAAACCCAAAAGTAAACTTGTGGAAAAGAGGAGGTTTTGAAACTTTTTCTGTACAAAATCCTGACTTACCCCACTATAACAGCCTCGCTATAGCAGTCTGACCCGTTATAGCAACTATCATCCCGCTATAGCGCTTGTCAGTGCCCGCTATAGCGGCATGTCGTCCAAGATAGTGGATTTCATTATCTTTAAAGACTCATAAACCCCTGAAAATCCCCTTTTTCACAACATACCTTTGACCCTTGACATCCCAAACTATCCTTTCACGCCAAGTTTGATTTCAGGAGTTTTACTAATCCGAATTTTATTCCATAAAGCCCTATAAGATTTCTAATTTCTTGTCTACTAGAAAATATAAATCAAGCCTAGAAATATCACCCCACCCATTTCTGGATGTCCCTATACCTCACCTAGCCTAGATTTCGTCTAGAACTAGCTTAGCCTAAAAATTTAAGTCACTATCCGAAAAAATTTCTAACTCGATTTCTTCCACCATTGGCCTACTCATAACGGTCTGTTAGATACCAATTTACCGATTGTTCGCCTCGGAGTGATCAAATAAGAAAAACTGGGCTAATTTAGAAAATGGGGTAATACCTGAATCCTCGAACAACTGAGGGTACTTTTCTTGCATGTCTTTCTCGATCTCTCAAGTAGCCTCCTCAACTAGATGATGTTTCTACTAGAACTTTATTGATTTGTTCTCCTTTGACCTCAACTTTCGGACATCCCGATCAAGAATTATAACCGGTTCCTCTTCATACTACAAGTCCTCATCCAACACTATTGAGTCTCACTTGATAATATAATCCTCATCTCCATGGTACTTCTTTAGCATTGACATATGAAAAACTGGATGGACCCCAGACAAGTTCGGCGACAATGCTAACTTGTAACCACTAGCTTCATACCACCAAGAATCTCAAACAGGCCAATGTAGTGAGGGATAAACTTACCCTTCTTACGAAACCTCACCCTTTCCTGGGATTTCTTAACCAAATCAACACATAACAATTTTATATCACCATCCTTAAACCACCCTATGGGCGATCTACATCTCCTCCCATAGAGTGACTCAAATGGTAACATATCAATAATGGAGTGATAATTCTTATTATAAGAGAACTCACATAAAGGCAAGAACTGATCTCAATGGCCTCCAAAATTAATCACACATGCTCTCAACATGTTTTCCAATACTTAAATTATCCTCTCTGGCTGACTATTTGTCTATGGATGGAAGGTTGTGCTTAAAGTGAGTTGGGTGCCCAACGCCTCATGCAACATACCCCAATACTTTGAAGTAAACTGTGTGTCACGGTAGAAAGGGGCACCCAGTGCGATCTTGCTATTTCCTTGATATAAATCTTAGCCAACTTTTGAGAGTTGTAGTCCACTCTGACTAGAATAAAGTGGGCTGATAGAGTTAACTTGTCCACAATGACCCAAGTTGAGTCATACTTTCCCAAGTTCTTAGGTAGTCCCACCACGAAATTCATGGCTATCCTTTCCCACTTCCACTCAGGAAGGACATTATCTGAAGTAAACTTGCAGGCCTTTGATGTTCATACTTCACCTACTGACAATTCTCTGAAGGAACAAGCTCTTCAATCTTGTTTCTTTGTATCAACTGCATTTGAATATTTCAATCAAAACTCTCTCAAATATGAATTCTCTCTTACACAATTGTATTATGCTTGTAGCTCTATCTGTAAGGCGCATGGTCATGCTTAACACGCATGGTCATGCTTAACAGAGAAGTTATGATCATGATTAACGAAGAAGGCATCAAAAATACAATATAGGCATAAGATCATGTTCTCTAACATATTAAGAATTCAACAGAATCTAACATAAAAAAATTAAAAGATAGTTAAAGTATGGTCTAAAAAACAGAATTGGCTAAAAAGCAGATCATAATTCAATATGTTCATTTCTTACTAAATTTTCATTTCTTGATTTGTTCTCTTATAATTTTTCAAATACCTAAAAACATTTTTAAACAAATCATACTATGTATAATGTATATCAAGCAAATAAAATATTTTTTGAAAATATTTTGACAATATTTTTTATACAAGGTCATTTGTGTTACATTTCAACTCAATTTTCAAATCTGTTGATTTGTTAAGTCAAAATGAACCGAGTCTATAACTGAACGGATCATTAATCTGCTCAAACTTAAGGAAGTAAAACGAGTCATATTTTCATAATATTACTACCCAGTGAGGGAATGTGAGAATGTAGCATTCGAGTCAGAGAGCGCACACACAGAGTAGTAAAATTAATTTGTTTTCAATTATCAAAGTCTAGTGGAAACTTCATATGTTAATTTTTCAATTAGTAAGGTCTAGTGTAAATTTCTTCCTTTTAGTTATCGGTAAGGAATACGTTTTTATCACAATCCAAAAACGGACATGATGATACTTGTTTTATCCCACCAAGACAAGCAACCTAAAACCCAACACAAAAGAATAAAGCGGATAAAATAACATAACTTAAATATATCTCCAAAATCTGGTTGTCACGGATACAAGTATCCGAGTTAAATTACAATAGATTCACGGACTACACTGAGTGTATTTGTTGCTAGAATAGAACAAGAACATAATAGAAGAGTAAGAGGAGACTACCGAGATGACAAATAACTACCTAAAGATTCTCCACAATAAGCCTCAGACATAGAAGAGAAGAAATAGAGTAATCACGATGATTTGGGCTCGAAACCTACACAAGTTTAGAAGAAATGGGTGAGTACCAAACAACCCGGTACCCAGCAAGAAAACCACTAAACATAAGGTAAAGAAAGGAAGAATACATGTACTCCTATCACATGCCAAGTGAACTTTCACAACTACAACCTGCATAGAAATCAACCTAATCTAAGAAGTTTACATTTTATATGGAACATAGCACAATAGCAACACTTCAATATTTACGGGTCAGCAACACAAAGTTTCACAACAGCACTCACAAGTTCACAGGGGTAATGATGTGCAAAACAAAGAAGTGGAATGTCAGATATCGTGATACATGTTTGTCCTATCGTTACACACGCGCTGCCTAGCAATATGAGACCCGTGAGGGATACATCAATTTATGCAACTATCACAGCGTGTGGCACGTCTCTCGAATAGTATTAACCATGGTGTGTGGTATGTCCCTCGAACATAAAACATCCTCTTTATTCCTCTTTCCCATCATTACATCAAGTACCCATCTGAAAGGACCCCAAAAATGCCCGAAAATGTGCTTCGGAAACACCTATAATTGTAATTTCCATATATCTCAAAATCCGTGCATGATTTCGGAAATTCGACTTCATATTATTATTCAGGGGGTCAAATTGAGTGGGAAATGGGTCTAACCCGAATTTTAGAGCAACCGTATCAAAATTCGAAAATCGCAAAAAATGCGATTTTCAGGGTCAACTTTAAAGGGGCATATCTCTTAGCACACAAGGAACTGGAAGGGCC
>JAJOOO010031845.1:0-12777 GCA_029582685.1 Solanum piurae
ACTGCATGGTAGGACGACTCGCGATATCTACCTCACTCACGGGTCCCTCTTTCTAGCTGGGCTGGGAGTGGACTGTTTGGTTGGGTGCCCCCTGGGGTCACTCTTTCTAGCTGGGCTGGGAGTGCACTGCTGGCTGGGTGGAGCCTGATAGATTATCTTGGTTACTTTGAGCTGGGAGCCCGGTTTTCTTCTTTCTCAGTAGACTTAGCTTTTCTGTGTACCTGTCGGGCTTATGGGAGTCTGTTCAGGTTTTATTTAAACTTGCGCACGAGTGTACCTTCTGGGCTTATGGGGGTCCAGTTAAGTTTAGTTTAGTTGTACTTAGTTTGTTTCTGGTATGCTCGTGTGCTTTCTTTTCATATTCGCTTTGACCTTTCTGTGTCTAGATTCTATCATTTCTTATTGCTTTTACCCTTTTTTCTCAGTCGGCCTATGATGCCTACTGAGTACTTGTTGTGTTGGTACTCATGCTACGCTCTGCATCTATTTCGTGATGCAGGTCCCAATACCAGTTATCAGCGGTGAGTAGTTCCAGCCTTCTTTTGCAGTTGTGACTCGGAGACGAGGGCGAGCACTTGGCGTTTTGGGTTTGTTCTGCCTCCTTCTTTTGGTTTAGCTAGTCTTGTTGGCTTTGAGACACGCTCTGTTGTGGTCCACTTTTGGGACTTGTACTCTTTATTAGATAGCTCGGTACTAGTGACTTCCAGGTTCTGGGAGGGATCATGTATATATTTATTTTGGTTTGCTTCCGCCTTGTTGTCCTTGTTTAGTTTATTGTTTCCGCTAGTTTCTACTCTTACACTTATTGCTTGATGTTCTGGGTTTCAGGTTGGCTTACCTACTGGTAGGGTATAGTAGGTGCCATCATGATTCGAGAAATCGGATCGTGACAAAAAAATAAGAATTTGAAGAGAAAATAGGAGTCAGTAAGTCAATTATGAAGTTAAGAGATGTTGGCGGCGGCGATAGGCGATGGGCAACATCATTGTTGCCGGTGGAACAAATAAAATTTTCAGATTTGTAAAATTCTTTAAAAATCTTGATAACTAGTATGTAAATCAAGCATTTCATTAGTATTCTTTGTGTGTAATCATTAATCAAATATGATATTGATGATTTGAGACATAAACATGACATTGTGGTGGTTGTAGGTAGTACTCCGGCGAGAATAGAGAAGACAAAGATGGAGAAATCATTTTCTTCGATGAACTTTTGATAAATTTAGGCAATATAATCATGAATTTTATGCATAAATGTTATAAGATTTTCAATAGGAGAATAGTCAAATCCAAGCTTGAACCAAATGATGACCGTCTTAAGAACCAGACCCTACACTTGAGAAAAGTATAGGAAAAATATGGGTTAGTACAAAAATGCACTAAGTATGATAGTCATGCATAATAACCTTAAAAACATGCCAAAAGGGACATTTTAATTGAATGCATGCAATTTACTAAGTTAAAACATCATTTTGAAGATAATGGAGAAACATAAATCATAAGCATGTTCATTATATAGATCATCATATCATTGGAGAGACATACCATAAGTACCCTCAAAGCTTACTTGTGCAATGCATGAATAAGATCCATAATCTCACCCATGCTAAGTAAAGCTTCTTGAGTAGTCATAGTTCACAATTCATATTCTTGTTCATACTATCATAATGGGGATAAACCTTAACCGACATAGACCATGTGAGCTTAACATGGAATCTGGTGTCTACCCACACCGAAAAGGGGTCGCCTACTTGCCTAAGGTAGAACAATACTCTTAGCTTAGGTGGATCCACTAGCTAAAGACCTATAAGGGCACATAGTTTATGAGATAAGGAGATTGCTACTAGAAACCGGCCTCTACTATCGTGAGGGCTTCCATCCTAAAAGATTGTTCCTAGAAACCTGGCCTCTACTATCGTGAGGGTTTCCATATCATATCAATATCCATTTGGTGCTAAGCATTAATTCCCACGGAGTTCATATTAAGTCTTGACTTAAGCTCATACTCATGGAAGAATGTTTTGACACTCAAACCAACATAATTCATAAGATAGCTCCTAGATTCAATAGGTGATAATAGCCTTTCAACCTTAGAACCATCATATCGTGAGAAAACCTTTCACATCATATCACATACATAGGTGTGTGAATGAGAATAACCTTTCAACAACACACAACAAGATCATAGTCATAATCACTTTACTCTCAAAGTGTTCATAAAGCATATACATAAATCTCATAATCATGCATAATTCTCATACTTTGCCTTTCATGAACCATAGATCATATTCCATCAACACATCTAGAATTACTACATTATACATGGATATAATCATAATTCAAGTAGTTCAATTACTATATGCATAATTCTATAATATTCTACTTGCATCAACCAATACCCACACTTTGAGATCCAAATTGGGAAAATAGAGGAATTCATGGATTCTTGGGGAATTCAACATAAAACCATATAAAATCATCAATGTATCCATAATAAAACATAATTCAATCATTAAACACGGATTTGAAAGGAATTCATGACATTGAAGTCAAACCCTAACTTTTGGGATTTCTAGCTTTGAAATTGGGGGTTGTGAAGGGGTTCCATGGATGAATAGCTACCATACCTTAGTGATGAAATCCAACGAATTTGAGTGGAAAATCTGTTCCTTGAACCCTAGCCCCAACTTCCTTCTTATTCTTCCTTGAAGTTCTAGAGAGAGAATTTTTGGCGAAGAGTTGGTTTTTTTTTTGGGATTTAGAAATAATGAGGAAGATGACTTAATTTAGGGGTCTAAAATACTTATATAGTTAGTCTAATTTAGAGTAAAACGACGTCACTTAGTATTAATTAAAATCGTAAAACCCCAAAGTGCCCCTAACTAATTCCCCAAAACCGTCTACAGGTGGCCACCCACGACCCCTCATAGACGGACCCACGGTCCGTGCTGGTGAAGCGTGGGTTGGGTTCTATGGCTTGGTTTTCGGGGCCTGACCTACTGCCCCCCCTCACCCACGGGGCGTGAGTCCCCATCGTGGGTCACTGCCCAGTCAGCCTCCTTAGGGTCCTCCTCAAGGACCCATGGTTGGTCCTTAGGGTTTGAACCTTGACGTTCTAACACGAAAACATTTATTTTAAAGTACAGAGAGGTACATTCAAGACTCTAACCCTAACATCAAGCTCTAGTTTAGCCTACTAGTTTCCGGGGTGTTAAAATTTTATTTCGGAAATTCCGGATCACAAAAAATCCATGGACTATAACAAATGAAAATCGATAAAATCTGGGTTTACCTGCTTTGGGATTCATTTTAACTTGAAAATGCACTCGTTTGCCCCTCAGAACGAACTCGTCCATTTCTAAGGTCTTAACGGACGTCCATGAAAAATTTCGGCCATTTTGTTTCGTGAATTCCGGATCACAAAAAATCCATGGACTATACACGAAAATTGGCAAAATCTGGGTTTACCTACTTTGGGACTCTTTTGAAATTGAAAATGCACCCGTTTGACCCTTGGGACGAACTGGTCCATTGCTAAGGTCTTAACGGACGTCCATGAAAAATTTCAGCCATTTTGTTTCGAGAATTTTGGATCACAAAAAATCCATTGATAGCACACAAAAATCGGCAAAATCTGGGTTTACCTGCTTTGGAGCTCGTTTGCACTTGAAAATGCACCCGTTTTCCCCTCAGGACAAACTGTGTCCATTGCTAAGGTCTTAACGAACGTCCATGAAAAATTTTGGCTATTTTTTTTTTGGGAACTCGAGATCACAAAAAATCTATGGACTATAGCAAACGAAAATTGGCAAATTCAGGGTTTACCTGCTTTAGGGCTCGTTTGAACTTGAAAATGCGCTGGTTTGCCCCTCGAAATGAACTAGGTCCATTGTAAAGGTCTTAACAGACGTCCATGAAAATTTTCAGCATTTTATTTCGGGAATTCCGGATTACTAAAAATCCATGGACTATAGCACATGAAAATCGACAAAATCTGGGTTTAACTTCTTTGGGGCTCGTTTGAACTTCAAAATGCGCCAGTTTTCCCCTCGGGACAAACTGGATCCATTGCTAAGGTCTTAACAGACGTCCATGAATTTTTTTGGCCATTTTATTTCAAAAATTTTGGATCACAAAAAAATCATGTACTATAGCACACAAAAATCGGAAAAATCTGGGTTTACCTGCTTTTGGGCTCATTTGAACTTGAATATGTGCCTGTTTGCTCCTCGAGACAAACTGGTCCATTGCTAAGGTCTTAACGGACGTCCATGAAAATTTTCAGCAATATTGTTTCGATAATTTTAAATCACAAAAAATCCATGGACTAAGAGACTCCTCACCTACTCAATGGAATGACTCTTACCCTTAGTTATCTCTTTACTCAGAGAAGTCTCTCTCGGATCTATTCCCCGGTGCTGTGTCTTCTTTCTCCTTACTCTGGGAATGAAGCCGTAAGCCGAACAGAATACAAACTTTCTTGCTCTATTTGATTTAGGACCTCTAGCTGCTGCATCTCTTTCGGATTCGGTTCCTAATAAAAGAAAAATGCACACAGAAATCAGCAAAATCTGGGTTTACCTGCTTTGGGGCTCGTTTGAACTTGAAAATGCGCTTGTTTGCCCCTCGGGACGAACTGGGTACATTGCTAAGGTCTTAACGGACGTCCATGAAAATTTTTGGCCATTTTATTTTGGGAATTCGGGATCATAAAAAATCAGTGGACTATAGACAACGAAAATCGGCAAAATATGGGTTTACCTGCTTTGGGGCTCGTTTGAACTTGAAAATGCATCTGTTTACCCCTCGAGACGAACTGGATCTATTGCTAAGGTCTTAATGGACGTCCATGAAAATTTTCTGCCATTTTGTTTCAGGAATTCTGAATTACAAAAAATCCATGGACTATAGCACACGAATAATGGCAAAATTTGGGTTTACATGCTTTTGGGCCATTTTAACTTGAAAATGTGCCCGTTTGCCCCTTGGGATGAACTGAGTCCATTGCTAAGGTCTTAACGGACATCCATAAAAAGTTGCGGCCATTTTGTTTCGTAAATTTTGGATCACAAAAAATCCATGGACTATAGCACATAAAAATTGGCAAAATCTAGGTTTACCTGCTTTTGGGTTCGATTGAACTTGAATATGTGCATGTTTGCTCCTTGGGACGAACTGGGTCCATTGATAAGGTCTTAATGGATGTCCATGAAAAATTTCAGCCATTTTATTTCAGAAATTCTGGATCACAAAAAATCCATGGACTATATAGCACACAAAAATCGGCAAAATCTGGACTTACCTGCTTTGGGGCGCGTTTAAACTTGAAAATGCTCTCGTTTCACCATCGGAACGAACTGGGGCCATTGCTAAGGTCTTAGCGGATTTCCATTAAAAAAATTCGGCCATTTTATTTTGAAAATTCCTGATAACCAAAAATCCATAGACTATGCACACGAAAATCAACAAAATTTTTACCTGCTTTAGAGCTCGTTTGAACTTGAAAATGCGCCCGTTTGCCCTCTGGACGAATTGGGTCCATTGCTAAGGTCTTAACGGACATCCATGAATTTTTTTGACTATTTTGTGTCGGGAATTCCGGATCATAAAAAATTCATGGACTATAACACACGAATATTGTCAAAATCTGGGTTTACCTACTTTGGGGCTCGTTTGAATTTGAAAATGCTCATGTTTGCCCCTCGGGATGAACTGGTCCATTGCTAAGGTCTTAACGGATGTCCATGAAAACTTACGGTCATTTTGTTTCGAGAATTTTGGATCACAAAAATTCCATGGACTATAGCACACGAAAATCAGCAAAATCTGGGTTTACCTGCTTTGGGGCTCGTTTGAACTTGAAAATGCATCTATTTTCCCCTCGGGATGAACTAGGTCCGTTGTTAAATTCTTAGCGGACGTCCATGAAATTTTTTGGCCATTTTGTTTCGGGAATTCCGGATCATAGAAAATTCATGGACTATAGCATATGAAAATCGGTAAAATCTGGGTTTACCTTCTTTGGAGCTCGTTTGAACTTGAAAATGCATTTGTTTGCCCCTCGGGACAAACTAGGTCCATTGCTAAGGTCTTAACGGACATCCATGCAAAATTTCACCCATTTTATTTTGAAAATTCCGGATCACAAAAAATCCATGAACTATATAGCACACAAAAATTAGCAAAATCTAAGTTTACTTGCTTTGGGGCTCGTTTGAACTTGAAAATGCGTTTGTTTGCCCCTCGAGGTGAATTGGTCCATTCCTAAGGTCGTAACGAACGTCCATGAAATTTTTTGGCCATGTTATTCGGAAATTCTAGATCACAAAAAATCCATGGACTAGCACAAGAAAATTAGCAAAATCTAGGTTTACATGCTATAGGGCTCGTTTGAACTTGAAAATGCGCTTGTTTGCCCCTCGAGACGAACTGGGTCCATTGTTAAGGTTTTAACGGACGTCCATGAAAAATTTTGGCCATTTTGTTTCGGGAATTCTGGATCACAAAAAATCCATTGACTATGTAACACGAAAATCGGCAAAATCTGGGTTTACCTGCTTTGGGGCTCGTTTGAACTTGAAAATGTGTATGTTTGCTCCTCGGGATGAACTGATCCATTGCTAAGGTCTTAATGGACGTCCATGCAAAATTTTGGCCATTTTGTTCGTGAATTTCGGATCACAAAAAATCCATGGATTCAGGGGCGGACCTACAGAGGGTCAAGTGGGTTCATATGAACCCACTTGATGAAAAATAACATCGTATATATATATATTTGATCAGTTTTTAAATTTTTTATGTATATATTAACTTTTGAACCCACTAACAAAAGTGTGACCTTTGGCAGAGTGGTGAAAAGGGTTGAATTTTCCCAGCCAGCCCAAGTTCGAATCCCTGTTGCCACATTGTAGTTTTATTTTTTTATATCTTGAACCCACTTCGTGAAAATCCTGGGTCCACCACAGCATGGATTATAGCACACGAAAATCGACAAAATTTAGGTTTACCTGCATTGGGGCTAGTTTGAACTTGAAAATACTCCCGTTTATCCCTCGAGATGAACTGGTCTATTGCTAAGGTCTTTACGATCGACATGAAAAACTTTCAGCCATTTTTTTTAGAATTTCAAATTTCGAAAAATATATGAACTTATAGCACATGAAAATCGGTAAAATCTGGGTTTACCTTCTTTGGAGTTCGTTTGAACTTGAAAATGCACCCGTTTACCCCTCGGGATTAACTGGTCCATTGCTAAGGTCTTAACGGACGTCTATGAAATTTTTTGGCCATTTTGTTTTGGAAATTCTGGATCACAAAAAATCCATAGACTAGCACAAGAAAATCAACAAAATCTGGGTTTACCTACTTTGGGGCTCGTTTGAACTTGAAAATGCGCCCGTTTACCTTTTAGGAGGAACTGGATCCATTGCTAAGGTCTTAATGGATGTCCATGTAAACTTTCGGCCATTTTGTTTTGGGAATTCCATATCACAAAAAATCTATGGACTATATCACACGAAAATTGATAAAATTTGGGTTTACCTGCTTTGGGGTTCGTTTAAACTTGAAAATGCGCTTGTTTTCCCCTCGGGACGAATTGGGTCTATTGCTAAGGTCTTCACGGACGTCTATGAAATTTTTTGGTTTAGCACACGAAAATCGGCAAAATCTGGGTTTACCTGCTTTGGGGCTTATTTGAACTTGAAAATGCACCTGCTTGTCCCTCGGGACAACATTTGTCCATTCCTAAGGTCTTAACGGACGTCCATAAAAAAATTTGGCCATTTTGTTTCGAGAATCCTGGATCACAAAAAATACATGGATGCACACCAAAATCAGCAAAATCTGAGATTACCTGGTTTAGAGCTCCTTTGAATTTGAAAATGCACCGTTTGCCCCTCGGGACGAACTGAGTCCATTGCTAAGGTATTAACGGACGTCCATGAAAATTCCGGCCAATTTATTTAGGAAATTCCGGATCACAAAAAATCAATGGACTATACCACACGAAAATTGGCAAAATCTAGGTTTGCCTTTGGGGATCGTTTGAACATGAAAGTGTGCTTGTTTTCTCCTCGGGACGAACTGGGTCCATTGCAAAGTTTTAATGGACGTTCATGAAAATATTTGGCCATTTTGTTTCAGGAATTTTGGATCACAAAAAATCCATGGACTATGCACACGAAAATCGGCAAAATCTGGGTTTACCTGCTTTGGGGCTCGTTTGAACTTGAAAGTACGCATGTTTGCCCCTCGAGACGAACTAGGTCCATAGCTAAGGTCTTAACGGACGTCCATGAAAATTTTTGGCCATTTTGTTTTGGGAATTCCAGATCACAAAAAATCCATGGACTATGGCACACAAAAATTGACAAAATCTGGGTTTACCTGCTTTGGGGCTTGTTTGAACTTGAAAATATTCCCATTAGCCCCGCTGGACGAACTGATTCCATTGCTAAGATCTTAACGAATGTCTAAGAAAAATTTCGATCATTTTGTTTCAGGAATTCTGGATCACAAAAAATCCATGGATTATAGCACACGAAAATCGACAAAATATGGGTTTACCTGCTTTGGGGCTCGTTTGAACTTGAAAATGCACATGTTTGTCCCTCAGGACGAACTAGGTCCATTGCTAAGGTCTTAATGGACGTCCATGAAAAATTTCGGCCATTTTGTTTTGGGAATTCTGGATCACAAAAAATCCATGGACTAGAGCACACAAAAATTGGCAAAATCTGGGATTACCTGCTTTGGGGCTCGTTTGAACTTGAAAATGCATTTGTTTTCCCCTCGGGATGAACTGGTCAAATGTTAAGGTCTTAACGGACGTCCGTGAAATTTTTTAGCCATTTTGTTTCGAGAATTCCGCAACACAAAAAATTCATGGAGTATAGCACACGAAAATCTACAAAATCTGGGTTTACCTGCTTTTGGGCTTGTTTGAACTTAAAAATGCGCCTGTTTGCCCCTCGGGACAAACTGGGTCCATTGCTAAGGTCTTAATGGATGTCCTTGAAAAATTTCGGCCATTTCGTGTTGGGAATTCCGGATCACAAAAAATCAATGGACAATAGCACATGAAAATCAGGAAAATTTGGGTTTACTTGCTTTAGGGCTTGTTTGAACTTGAAAATACTCCCGTTTGCCCCTCATGACGAACTAGGTCCATTGTTAAGGTCTTAACGGACGTCCATGAAATTTTTTGGACATTTTGTTTCTAGAATTCCGGATCACAAAAATCCATGGACTATAGCATACGAAAATCGACAAAATCTGGGTTTACCTGCTTTGGGGTTCCTTTGAACTTGAAAATGCGCCAGTTTTCCCCTCGGAACGAACTAGATCCATTGTTAAGGTCGTAACGGAAGTCCATGAAAAATTTCGGCCATTTTCTTTCGAGAATTCCGGATCACAAAAAATCCATGGACTATAGCACACAAAAATTGGTAAAATCTGTGTTTACCTGCTTTAGGGCTCGTTTGAACTTGAAAATGCACTCGTTCTCCCCTCGAGATGAACTCGGTCCATTGCTAAGGTCCTAACGAACAATGTCGACCATTTTCTTTTGGGAATTCCGAATCACAAAAAATTCATGGACTATGCACACGAAAATAGGCAAAATCTGGGTTTACCTGCTTTGGTGCTCGTTTGAAGTTGAAAATGCGCCCTTTTACTCCTCGGGGTGAATTGGGTCTCATTGATAAAGTCTTAACGGATGTCCATGAAATATTTCGGCCATTTTGCTTCGAGAATTCCGAATCACAAAAAATCCATGGACTATAGCACACGAAAATCGACAAAATCTGGGTTTACCTACTTTGGGGCTTGTTTGAACTTGAAAATGCTTCTGTATGCCCCTCGGAACGAACTGGGTCCATTGCTAAGGTCTTAACGGACGTCCATAAATTTTTTTGGCCATTTTGTTTCGAGAATTCCAGATCACAAAAAATCCATGGTCTATAGCACACAAAAATCGGCAAAATCTTGAGACTAGTGTAGTTGTAAATAAGAGAAACCCCGAACGTTCATAATTATGGCTTTAGATGTTAGTTTCGGTTATAGAAAAACTCTATTTGATGGTCCATACCTTATTTAACTTATAAATACCTATAATTACCCATTAGAACTAACACACATAATTTATTAAATCATCACAAACACCCACAAAATATTTTGGTCAATAAACTACATGCAATCAATGTGTGCTTCTCTCGTAGGTAAACAATATATACTACCATATCTTTTAGTATGTAATGAATTAGGTGAGCCATGACATATGAAAATTGTAGGTCAATGAGTTTTCTTTCAAATGCCACAAATTTTGTATCATTTAATGTTTAATGTAAAGCATTATGACCATTTTACGAGAGACTAGTGTAGTTGTAAATGTGAGAAACTTCGAACGTTCATAATTTTGGCTTTAGATGTTAGTTTCGGGTATAGAAAAATTCTATTTCACAGTCCATACCTCATTTGAACTTATAAATACCTATAATTACCCATTCGAACTAACACATAATTTACTAAATCATCACAACCACCCACAAAAAATTTTGGTCAAAAAACTAGATGCATTCAATGTGTGCCTCTCTTGAAGGCAAACAATGTATACAACCATATCTTTTAGTATGTAATGAATTAGGTAAGCCATGACATATGAAAATTTTAGATCAATAAGTTTTCTTTCAAATGTCACTAATTTTGTATAATTTAATATTTAAAGTAAAGCATTATGACCATTTTTACCAGAGACTAGTGTAGTTGTAAATGTGAGAAACTTCGAACGTTCATAATTTTAGCTTTAGATGTTAGTTTCGGGTATAGAAAAACTCTATTTCACGGTCCGTACCTTATTTGAACTTATAACTATCTATAATTACCCATTCTAACTAACACACATAATTTATTAAATCATCACAAACACCCACAAAACATTTTGCTAAAAAATGAGCATGCAATCAATGCATGCCTCTCTTGAAGGCAAACAATGTATACTACCATATCTTTTAGTACGTAATGAATTAGGTGAGCCATGACTTATGAAAATTTTAGATCAATGAGTTTTCTTTCAATTGCCACCAATTTTGTATCATTTAATGTGTAAAGTAAAGCATTATGACCATTTTTACCAGAGACTAGTGTAGTTGTAAATAAGAGAAACTTTGAACGTTGATAATTTTGGCTTTAGATGTTAGTTTCGGGTATAGAAAAACTCTATTTCACAGTCCATACCTCATTTGAACTTATAAATATCTATAATTACCCATTCGAACTAACACACATAATTTATTAAATAATCACAAACACCCACAAAAAATTTTGGTAAAAAAACTACATGCAATCAATGTGTGCCTCTCTTGAAGACAAACAATGTATACTACCATATCTTTTAGTACGTAATTAATTAGGTGAGCCATGACATATTAAAATTGTAGGTCAATGGGTTTTCTTTCAAATGGCACCAATTTTATATCATTTAATATTTAAAGTAAAGCATTATGACCATTTTACCAGAAACTAGTGCAGTTGTAAA
The DNA here is from genome assembly GCA_029582685.1 of Solanum piurae. NCBI lineage: Eukaryota > Viridiplantae > Streptophyta > Magnoliopsida > Solanales > Solanaceae > Solanum > Solanum piurae. The sequence goes on from JAJOOO010031845.1 coordinate 11,536, forward strand.
TAAGAGAAAGTTCGAACGTTCATAATTTTGGCTTTAGATGTTAGTTTTGGGTATAGAAAAAATCTATTTACGGTCCATACCTAATTTGAACTTATAAATACCTATAATTACCCATTCGAACTAACACACATAATTTGTTAAATAATCACAAACACCCACAAAAATTTTTGGTCAAAAAACTACATGCATTGAATGTGTGCCTCTCTTGAAGGCAAACAATGCGTACTACCATATCTTTTAGTACGTAATGAATTAGGTGAGCAATGACTTATAAAAATTTTAGGTCAATGAGTTTTCTTTCAAATTCCACCAATTTTGTATCATTTAATGTTTAAAATAAAGCATTATGACCATTTGACAAAATACTAGTGTAGTTGTAAATAAGAGAAACTTCGAATGTTCATAATTTTGGCTTTAGATGTTAGTTTCGGGTATAGAAAAAATCTATTTACGGTCCATACCTAATTTGAACTTATATAAACCTATAATTACCCATTCGAACTAACACACATAATTTGTTAAATCATCACAAACACCCAAAAAAAATTTGGTCAAAAAACTACATGCAATGAATGTGTGCCTCTCTTGAAGGCAAACAATGCGTACTACCATATCTTTTAGTACGTAATGAGTTAGGTGAGAAATGACATATAAAAATTCTAGGTCAATGAGTTTTATTTCAAATTCCACAAATTTTGTATCATTTAATGTTTAAAAATAAAGCATTATGACCATTTGACAAAAGACTAGTGTAGTTGTAAATAAGAGAAATTTCGAACATTCATAATTTTGGCCTTAGATGTTAGTTTAGGGTATAGAAAAACTCTATTTTACGGTTCATACCTCATTTGATCTTATAAATACCTATAATTACCCATTCGAACTAACACACATAATTTGTTCAATCATCATTAACACCCACAAAAAAATTTGGTAAAAAACCCCTCTCTTGAAGGCAAACAATATATACTACCATATCTTTTAGTACATAATGAATTAGGTGAGCCATGACATATGAAAATTGTAGGTCAATGAGTTTTCTTTCAGATTCCACCAATTTTGTATCATTTAATGTTTAAAGTAAAGTATTACTGAAACGACCCCAAAAATGTCCGAAAATGTGCTTCAGAAACACCTATAATTGTAATTTCCATATATCTCAAAATCCGTGCATGATTTCGGAAATTCGACTTCATATTCTTATTCAGGGGGTCAAATTGAGTGGGAAATGGGTCTAACCCG